>BGPR01018745.1:0-30364 GCA_013235015.1 Araneus ventricosus | reverse complement strand
TGTCATAATTTTAATATTCATGTTCTTACTATGCAGTTTCTATTAGCATTAAAAAAACTTCACAGCTGCATTTCTGCGATTTTTTACGGCAACAATTGCCTACAATTGAATTTTTGACTGCAGAAACCACACAAGTCAATTCCCCCGCCCCCCCCCCCAAAAAAAAATTGTGTTTATGTTTTTTTCACATTCAAAGGGGTATTTACATAATGAGTGAAGAATTGACAAGAGTCGAATAAAGTCACATTACAGGTATGTAACATCTACTAGGGGAAAAAAAAAACCAACAATGATTTTAAAAATTAATCATCCTTTTAAAAATCCCAGCATTTTGATATAATTGAATCAAGCGGTTTTTGCAATCAATGATACCAGGGGTCGATCCAGGTTTTTTTAGGGGCCCTTTTCTGTAGGAAAAAAAACTATTTTTGTGAAAAATAAAAATATTCTTGTGAAAAAAATTTTTTTTTATCATGTAAAATCTTCACTTTTAGCAGTAATATTTCTATATTTTGTGCGAATTTGAGTTTTGCGATTTGTTTTTATGAATTTTGGGAAGGGCCATTTTTATGAAGTAGAATTTTGTGAAGGGCCGCAAAACTGCTGCCCAATTTTTGCCTGGATCGACCCATGGATACAATTGTTTTACATCGAGAACTTCAACAAGCGAATTAATAACAATGTTTGAGATAAATTTATTTCTCTTCACATAAAAAAAAAAAGACACCTGTTCATCATGGCTCTTATTCAGGATTTGCTAGTCTGAAGAAACTACAATTCCAAAATTGTAAGTATTAAAGAAAATGTATGCATACACACATACACTAAAAATGTTTTCTAACTAGGTTGAAATAGATATGTTGATTTAGTTTGGAAACTAAATATTATTTCAAAAGCTCATTAGTACATCTTTCAATTAATATATATATTTTTAATATTATTAGTGTATTTTTCAATTAAAAATGTTTTGAAAAACAAAGGTAATTTGTTTTCTGTATGATAGGGTAGGAGTTCTAGAAAAAGAGATATTTCAAAAACTCATTAGTATATTTTTTTAATTAAAAATGTTTTAAGAAACAAAAATGATTTGCTGTCTGTATGATAGGGTAGCAGTTCTAGATAGCAGGGATGAGATTGCCAAAAAAGCAAAAAATCTGAAAAAATGTGCGAACGACATTTGAGCAATAATACTTAAGAATTTCAAATACAACAAATATTGTAATTGCTACTGGTATTAAATCTATCTTATTAATATACAATTTTCCCTTAATGAGAAAAAATAGTACGAGTTAGAAAGAAATTATAGTACCATTATAAAGCACACATCAGTAAAACATCTGTTTGTTGAAGTGTGTCTTCATTTTTAAAATCATATATAATACTCTGGATAAACATTCATTGAATTGAAATTTGGAATATTGAATACACTTTTCTAGATTAAATGGAAAGTAAACAACACAAACAACAAAAGAAACACAAAAATGTATTAACTATATTAGATGCCATTTTTTTTTTAATACAGCTGTCTTGAACAGAACTTTTATATTATAAGAAGTTGTTTTTCTTTTTTTGGATGGTTGCCTCTCTAGTTCATTTATAACTATTTGATTTAAGTGTTTGGAGCTCAGATCTTCAGATATATTTCCCCCCTTATTCTGAGAAAGTTTTATTTGATTGAAAAAAAGTCTGAAAATTTTTTAAAAATCAAAAAAAGTCGGAAGAATCTCATCCCTGAGATAGAGAAAATTATTTCAAAAACTCATTAGTATATTTTTCAATTAAAAATGGTTTAAGAAACAAAAATATGTTGTCTGTATGACAGGGTAGGAGTTCTAGAGATTTAATGGGCCTTAATGATCGTCTCAGATTAATGGAAGGTCACAAATTCCAGATCTGATTCCATTCAAAAACTGTAATGCATGAGCAATAAAAGAAGGTTAAATCTTTTGGAAGTAAACATCTTTCTGATGTGGTATTAAAAAGAGAGATTGTTCATTTTCTTCATCTGACCACATACGAACATAAAATTCCTTCCAAAAACAGATCTTGTGTAGGTGCAAAATGTGATATTATTCAAACTACACTACACTGAACATTTAATGTGTCACATAATAAGATGATATTTAGTCAAACTTGTCGTAGATTGTTATTGTTCAAAATAAAACTATCCACTTTAAATATTATACCTGCATTACATATCAATGGCAAAAAAAAAAA
The DNA here is from genome assembly GCA_013235015.1 of Araneus ventricosus. Classification (NCBI taxonomy): domain Eukaryota; kingdom Metazoa; phylum Arthropoda; class Arachnida; order Araneae; family Araneidae; genus Araneus; species Araneus ventricosus. The sequence continues at coordinate 28,147 of BGPR01018745.1, read as the reverse complement.
TCAGTAGAACTTCTACAACTGATGTGTATAGTAAATGAAAATTTTTAAGCAAAACTAAAAAGAACACTGCTTTTAATAAATAGTCAGAGAACCTTTCATAGGCTAATGCTAACTTTGACCAAAAAAACTTCAGCAGTACTTTTTTGCACAAATTACATTACGTCCTTAAAAAGTTACTGCTCCAAATTTTACACTGATTTTTAAATAATAAATTCAAAATAATCAAATTTAAGAGAAGTGCTAAAGATAAGAGTTTAAAATAGAAAGAATATTTTGCAAATAAAAAGATATGAGCAACATCAGTGGCAACAAAAAATGACAAAAAGCTTCATTTCTAAAATTCAAAAAGACAACTCAATGAATTCAATAAAACATTTTACTACTGCAAATGTGTACAAGTTTTTCTCTTGGCAGTTAAATCAAATTAATAGATCTCACATATGCTGTACCGATCACTTGAATAGCCTCTTATATATAAGAAGAAAAAAACAGTAATATTTTATTATCACTTCAAAGATAAGTTTATTAAATGGATTTTCATCCATAAAACATCATGATAAAAAGATTTCTTACTTATGAACGATTGAAAAATACTAATTTATTAATAAAATGGCCTTTCACTTGAATAACCTGTGTTATTTAAGTAAAATTAAGGCTGAAAAATAAATGTTTTAATACTTTCTACCTTCATTAATTTGAAAACTCTACTTGGTAAGAAATCATAAAACTATTTGTTTCTGAAGGACAATTTTCTTCTATAGTGCTTATATGGTTTGAATTAAATAATTGCAGTTGTCATATTGCTTACTATCATGGCAAACATCATGCAATAAGACATCCCAGACATTTTCTATTACATTTAAGTCTAGAGTAGACAGATGCCACTTTAAAACTTACATATTTTGAACAGCAAACCACTGTCTAATGACATGTAGCCATGTTAATAGCAAGCAGAATTGTTCTGCTGAAAAATAAAGTATTTGTATGCAATGCCAATTAAGCTTTCGTTGCACGTTTTTTAACAATACTAAATACACTTCTGTTGTCTACCTTTTAAAAAGATTACATCAAGGACACCATTGGAATTAATTGCTATCTATACCCTAACAGAGCCAAAATCTGAATGCCAATGCGATATAATTTGTTCCTCCTTCCTTAAATCACGGTAATAGGAGAGCCTGTCCAATAAATCCATAATGAAATTTTTTCAACAGTAAAAATTAAGCTTTCTTTACTAGGAAGACCAATGCAAATGCTCCTTTACAAAGAGTAGCCATTGCATTTTATGACAAGCCTTGAGCTGGAGCATATATTTTACTTTCAATTATTTAATTATTTGAAATTTCTTAATAATCCTTCTGGTGGTTAAAACTCAAGCTTTAATCCCACTATTTTTTTAGCAATTCTTGTGGCTGAACTAATTAGTTGGATGCCAAAGAATCGAACAGTGTTCTTTGGCAGGTATGGCTGAAGCACTCCTTCCTCCATTTCTTTTACCAAACTGATGCATATGCTTCAAAAGATTTAAGACTATTATGATTTTTTTTTCTTTGCGATTTCAAAACTCAAGAAGTAAATTCCTTCATATTTCAAAATTCCAACTTGTGCCATTTCTTCTTTCCAAAAGCGAGATGCCCAGCCCATTTTTAAAAAGAATCTTAGTTTATTCAATGACAACTACAAGCAATTAGACAGAAAATTTCTGCTGTAGAATTCTAGATTTACTAAATTCAAACTTGATCCAAAACAGTATTTACTGCACCATTTTAGTAAACTGAGAAATTTGCAAAAGGTACATGATGTACATTCATTCATTTGAATTTAATGGGTAATAAAAGCCTCATTACTATTGCAAAAATATTTCTAGGGAAGATAATTGTATTTAAGAATACTTTATGCTTTATTACTGGTAAGGTTATATAAGTGACCGGGTCTAAATATACAATAATCATTAACTTTTCTCAGAGTTTTAGCTTTGGCAAAGCAAAAACCTACCATTCAAAGGTTGGATCAGTGTTTTTTTACCAAATGTCACAAAATGAAATCAGCTTATTTCTCGGCTATGAAACAATCTTACAGCCATACTTGCACATATTTTCAAAATAAAAATACAATTCTAACACAGCAATCTAGCAGAAAATTTTCAAAATGTTCATTCTAATTATTTGATTGATAATCTTGTATATAAACACCTTTTTGAAAAGAAATAATTGCATTTTAGCCAAATAATTTAAATATTTCAATGTCATATTAATATTGTGCATTGTTTCAAGCAGAAGATTGCTAGACAGGATGATAGTACTTGGTTTTAAATTACTTCAGATTGGCATGGGGGAAAAAAATAAAAAGGTGCAATATATGGATTACTTCTGCAAAATAATTTACTAAGTGCAATAAGTGGACAACTCATGCAAAAAAAAAAATGACTACATCAATTAGCATAGCAAAAAGCACCGACTAACAGGACAAAAGCATTTGCAAAAGATAGATTTTCACATTTAGTAACAAATATTACTATTAAGTCAACGAAATGCCACATCAGAAATGCAAAAAATAATAATAATAATAATAATAATAATAATAATAATAATTACACTAACATTCAGAATTTTCATAAAGAAAAAGGAAAACTTTATTTAGGAACTAAATAAAAAGGGAAACAAAACATAAGGAAATGTAGAAAATTCACCTTCTCAAGAACAGTAATAAACATCAAAACCAATGATTTTTTTTTTTTAGTTCAGTTAATAGAAGTTATGAAACAAGTCTCTTAAATAAATAAATTATTATTAACGAGTCTCTTATATGATATCTTAAAAGCTCCAAAGAGAAACTTAACAATAAAATAGCGAATGAATTCCTTTTTATGTTTATTGAAAAGTTTTACGGATAGATTATAAATTAAAAAACTATATTACAATTGAGAGAATATATATGAAATATTTCATGACTAAAAGCTATCTGCAGAAATAATACAGCACAATTTTAATGAAAAACACTAGTAAAAAACAGGAAAAATAAGCATACCCGGCAGACCCCCAAGGAATGTCGAAAGGGTATCTTTCTCGATACTTTGAAAGGTGATGTTCACAACATGACAAATAACTAAAATATAAAACATTATTAAAATCCAAATGATGAAATATCACATGCAGCTTAATCAACTATAGTCATGCAACAAAACTATATTTAATCATTACTAATTTCAACTCTTTTACATCTAATAAACAGTAGCAGGTCTGCGAACCTCCAGATTTGAAAAAAAAAAAAAAAAGACATTTTCAATTTGCATACACAATTACAAATGCAAAGCAGGGCCAACATTTACTTTATTTAACTTTTTCTTTTTACAAAATTAATAAAATGTATTGATTTTTAAAAATTGCTTAGCTGGGTTTTAAAATAATCGGATCAGTTTTTTAAAAGACACTTTTTTTAGTCCTCACTCTTCCATACATATTTTATATCTAGACAGTATTACCAATATAAATTATTGACTTACCTATAAATTTTTTTGTACTTCAGAGCTTTAATTTATGGATTTACATTTCTTCATATATATTTCTTGATTATAGTTTTTTTCATACTTACAGTCCAGTTCTGCTTACAAAAAAGTCCTATTTACAAATTACATAATGTACTTTTACTCCTTTAAAGAAGTTGTTGCAGATTTTGCCAAAAGCAATTGAAAACCCAAACATGCAAATGGTAAAAAATGGATGAGATTTATCTGTTTTCGAAGCGATTATAAACAAATATTCCTCAGAAGAAGCCTTGGTAAATACAGTCTGGTATTTCTTTTTAGATTCTTTCGATGACAACAGATCTGGACTGGTAGAAAAAGAAATGCATGCACAAAAAAAATTATAGAAAATATTTCGGAGATACCCCTAACACGACAAGACAGGCAGAAGAGATAAACCAATTCTGCCTAGCGTGCTAAACAGTCAAAGCAGTGCATATGCCGAAAACAAATGACGATAGTCACTAGTCCACAAGCTTGAACATGATACCACAGCAAAGAACTAAGGACAAATACATAGGGGAATGACGTCACACACTTGAAATTTGAGGAGAACGTTGTCGCGACAAGCGCTGGATTTTTCTTTCGTCTCTCATTTACTGCTTTTTTTTATTATTACTATTTATTTGCTCCAATTCCTTGAAAATACTAAAAAGCGGGAGGAAATCAATGAGAACTGGGAGGCGGGAGAAATTGTTAAAAAGCTGGAGACTTCCGCCAAAAGCAGGCGAGTTGGCAGGTTTGCAGTAGGTTGTAAAAAGTGGAAGGAAATTTATAATTAATCAATAATGAAGAGGTTACCATAAATAAAATTAAGTAAATAAGCAGAAGTAGAAAAATAAATAATAATCAGAACTTTAAATTTCAATATTGCCATGCTTTTTATTTCATTCGCTGATTTGAAATTTCACTGAACAGCTTCAATTGAAAAAATGTATAATGAAAATTTGAAGATGCTTCACAAAATTCAATCCTTCATAAAATTAATAATGAATTAAGCACAATAGAAAAATTTACTGTTCATTTTTATTTGAATACCAGTTCAGAAGATTTAATGGGAATTTATCTTTCAAGCAAAAAAACTATTTTAAAATGCAGATTTTATGCATCTAAGTAATTAAAAGAAAAAGTTGAGACTCCAGAAATTAATTTTCAATACTACAGTAAACTCTTGATTATCCGGCATTCAAGTATCCGGAAAGCTCAACTAACCGGAAAAATTAGAAAATGAGTTTTTTTAAAAATTTTACATCCACAATCCAAAATTTAGCAAACGCCATTCCATTCACGCTGACAATTTATTTCTGGAATGCAACGTCCGCTCCGCACGGAAGGGCGTAGAAGGAAGAAAAAAACAACAATAAAGCAATATATAGTACTGTGACGCACACAGACTTGTCCTTTTTACGGGGGGGGGGGGGCTCAAAAGCAAAAGTGGGAACCAAAAAAAAAAAATAATAAAAAAAGTTCCTCGCCTTTCATCGAAAAACGAGACCTAAAAATGAAATCGCCAACCGAAAAAAAGTTAAAGGGATAGAATCAGTAGGAAAAAAGCTCATGGGGTAAGTCTCTTTCTTTTCCTTTATTTATTTAATCTCCAAATACCGGCAGATGTTAAATTCGATTACGTAATATCACATGCAGGAGTGCGAATTGCGCAATAATCCTTTCGATTTTTTCAAAGATAATTAGTTTTGATATTCAATCTGGAATTTGTTTATGATCATTTCAAAGAGTTTTATTATTCTTGCTGAGTAGAATATTTTTCAGTTTCATGGGCTATTTTTATATGCTTATATTTTTTCAATCTGTATATTTACGGTAAAAATTCGGCTACAGATCATACTTTTTTTTATCATCAATGTTAAATTAAAATCTTCATAATATGTTTTGTAAAAAATACAATGTTATGGAAGATACAGAAGTATTCTATAAAATTATATTTAATTCACATTTCAAAATGACAAAAAAAAATTATTTGGCCGAAAAAATTTAAAAAAAAAAAAACTATGGCTACGCCCCCCCCCCCCATTTTTTCCGTCACACTCAACTATCCGGACTTTTCAGGTATACGGAAATCGGCGTTTCCCGAGCATGCCGGTTAGTTAAGCTTTTACTGTATAAAATATCTTGTATCTGACACCCATATAATCATTAATAACAAACTAACAGTACTTTTGCAGACATAAATATAGAATTAAAATTTTGTATATGAGAGGGGACTAACCTTTAGTCTCCTTGAGACAAAGGGTAGGATTGTCTTAAAATTTGCTGAGGAAAATTAATTTATTTTAGCATTTGATGTAATGAGCTTTCATCATATACATAGTGAAGTTTTAAAACCCCAGTGACAACTTGTAAGTAGTCGGACATTCAAAGTTATGTGTCATCACACTAAGAAATACACAACTTACATACATGGTACTTTCAAAATGTTTATGTTTCCCGAAATCTAAAATTACAACCATATGTTTTAATTTTAAATAGTCTATGCAATTTGGAAGATTTTTTTAATTGTGGCCAATAGATTGAAAAACATGATTAACAGACAATTCATCTGCAATATCTACTGATAGCATCAAAAAGCATACACAGATAAGTTCTACACACATATATTCAATTATCTAGAAAAGATCTTTCATCTCTATATGTTAGTGTCGTATATTTTAATCATTAAATAATAAAAATATCCCTCTCCACACACACAGAAAAAAATCCAATTTGTCCTGGACAGTTGACGATCAGGATTTTTTTATTTTTAAATTAGGGCATTTTCTTGTGACGACAAATGATTTGGAAAGCAAGAGATAAAATAAAAAAGATATTTTACCATATTCATAGCTAATTCCAAAATAGAAATAAAATAAGACTTGGAAATGTAATTTAAGATAGCAAAACAAACACAGAGTTGGTTTTTCTATTTAGCATATCATTCAACTTAAGATTTAACTGAACAAAATAAGCATTATATTTAAATATATATATATAAATAATAAAATTAAGCCTCAATACATTGACAGCTAAGTAGACACAATTTATCTGCTTGTCTTTTAAGATCTACTAGCACTTTTTTTTTTGGTAGCAACTTTCAAATATTGGTAGTAAATGCTGGTGATAAGTGTTATAAGCTATAACACTTATCACCAGCATTTTATTTTTTTTTCCCTCGATATTTGCTACACAAAAAAATATTCAAAACTTTATAGTGGTCAATATTGTTTTAAATTTATACATTAGGATAAAATGAATAAAATTTGTAATAAAAGAGAATATCAATGAAATAGCTGAAGAAAGTAAGAATCAAAGTATTGAAATAAGTGCAATAACATACCAACTTTGACTTATTATATAAAATACTTTAACAGTCCATTAAATAAAAATTTTACAATTTAAGGATGAATCTTTATCATCTCGATGCTTTCATGACAGGCAAGTTTAAAACAATTTCTGGAATTTATCTTAAAAACTCAGTAACTACATCTTTACTTTAAAATTTTAACTACAAACTTATTTACAATATGCTGTAAAAACAGATAAATTAGTAACATAGGAAACCTTCAATACTGAAAAGCACACACTTACATTTCCGAATGGAATCTTCAAATCCTGTAATTCCTATGATCAGTGGCATGACTTTCTTTATTCCATCCTACCAAAATATAATAGAAGACAGTTAATAGCCAATGACATACATTTGAAAATGTTTATAATCATATAAGAAATACTTTCAATCTTTTTATTTTTGCAATTGTAAATTATATAAATACATTTATAACTATTATGTTCATTCAGATGCTAGTATAATGAAATTCACTTAAAAGTTTTGGTATATATTAATGAAATTACACTTTTCTGAATCGTTTAGCAAGAAATTTTTAAAAACGGACCAAAATCAGCAGTAGCAAAACTTTCGCAAAATTAAATTATATATAAAGCTCTCTTCTATTTTCCAACGCGTATTTAAACTTTTATGGAGGGCTTTAAAGTTTTTTTATTTTTTGGAGGAAACCAAAAGCCTAAAAAGAAGAAAACTCCATTCAAATTTCTATAGATTAGTTATTCCTAATCCCCATTACCACTATGAAATACTGAGGTCCCACTTTTTTATTCACAATTAAGTCTGCAGCACTTGGGGATTAATGTCAACTGTTTCATCTGGATCTTCTTCACAACAAAAATGCTAACCAAGAGCCTTAATGTGACTGATGATCTTGGACATTGAACATTTTAATTTGTTTTTTCACTTTCTAGAATATTCTTCTTTACTTCATGAATATTTCTTATTTGTTTTCAACTCTTGAACTTTTTGTATTAACTTGAAACTTTACGATTCCATTTTTTTTTTCAAACTATTTTTCTTTTGGTTATGACCATCGATGATTATTTTATTTCAGGATTTCATTTGAAAAATGTTAAGAATACTTTGAAAAACATTTGTGAAACAAAATAAGAATAAATAAAAGTATTTCTTCAAAATCCTGAAGTCCTAAATTGAATATAAAACAGGAATATCAACCCTCACATTTGGGTACCCACAAACTGCTCACTCGATTTTTGAAATTTATTTTGTGGTAAAATTAGGCAATTGGAATTATCAGAAAACTTTCACAGAAACTTTACTTTGGGTGAATATTCTGTTTGAAAGTGCCTCTATATCCTCCGATTACTCAAGAAATAGGTCTAAACTAAGACTCATGTCTCCACATTCTCTCAAAACCATGATAAAAACATCAGTTTGAGTGTGTTTCTAAATGACTTATTTGTCATTACCAAAATAATAGCACTTTCCCCTCAATATAAATTCTGAATATCACTTTATATTATACTAGCAGTAAACACATGGAGTTGCCCGTGGAATCAGGACTTCCGACATAATGGGGGGAAAAAATGACCACAATGACACAAAAAAGTTTTGAAAACAAAATCAAAACAAAAGATACACATTGTTGATTTTTCCTCTCGACAATGATGTCACCAGAAGGAATCGGATTGTAGAAATGCAGGCTGGGAATGAAGGCATATTACAACAAATCCTACAAGGAAGCAACAATGCATTCTGGGATCGTCTGGAGAAAGTATCGCTGTCAAATCTCGCTAGGAAACCAGCGGGTGTGACCTCCCCGAAACTTTCTCGCGTATGACCAGTAATGTGGGGTGGGTAAACACCCAGTTGGTAGGTAAATATTTTTGGGGTATTTACCCAAGGCCTGGATATTTTGAAAAAAAAAAATTATGAGTGGTGATTTACAATGAAACATATAAAATTTATGAATTCCAAAAAACTTAATATTTTGCAAAAAAATTGCGTATGTTCACAATTTTTACCCGCGCTGAGGTACCACAACTTTATTTAACGTTTTTGAGTACAAAATCTTACTATAGATATTGCACAACATTTCACTACACCTCTGGTTAATCACAGGAGTCCATCTGGAGAATATCAAAAAGAAGTTTCGTTTTGGGGATTGCCATAATTTCCGAAGCGCATGTTTGCGGCTCGCTTCAATTTTCACTGAGGTCAAACGCCAACCATACTCATTTGAGTAAAATAAGCGAAACGCTCGCCAACACACAGTCGTAATGTGCATTTTGAACTAAATATGTAATTTGAATACCTGTTTTTCAACCGAATGAGATGAAAATTGGTCACAGATCTATAATGTTAGCATCCACGATATCAAGTTTTATTTATCTAAGCCAAAGGGCTTACGAGATATAATTTTTACAAGTATGCGATTATACAGACCAACAGACAGTCAACCTGTTGATGGATTTGGCCCAAAATTTTATATGGACCTACATTCATGACAATAAAACTGTGTACCAAATTTTATCCATCTAGCTATTCAAATTTTTGAGTTATAGTGTTCACATGACTTCGGACATACAGACATACAAGACTTCCTGTTGACGGATTTTGTCCAAAATTTGACAGAAACCTACAAATTATGTTTAAAGACCACATACCAAATTTCATCCCCGTAGCTCTAATAGTTTGAGTTATCGTGTTCACAGACGGACACACACACAGACATAATTTCAAAATTGTGTTTTTCGGACTCAGGGAGGTCTAAAACGTGGAGATTTGCCAAAATCTCGAATTCAAATTTTTTGACGATTACAATACTCTCTCTTTGTATATGAGAAAGTAAAAAACTGTTTGGACTGATCAGGGAAAAATTAATTTAAAAAAAAAAAAAGATATTTTAACTGTTCTTGTTTTAAATCCGACAGAAACGTTCCAGTTATAAGCTGAAAGAAGTGAAAATTATAGAGTTGTTAGAAAGCTAGTTACGAGAATTTGAAGAAATCCTTATCAAAAATTACCATAAAAGTGACTAATATTTAAAAATTTCTCAAAAATTCGGTAAATTATGTTGGAAATTCAAAACAAACTTCATTAGAATGAAAATTGTTTGTTCTATCCGATGGTGCATTGATTGCTTTTCAATGATCATTAGAAAAGATACTACAGCTGTAAATGCACCAAAAATGACCCAAAAGAACACAAAACATTAAATAAAAAATTTTCTAGATTAAATTTTAAAATTCTGCCTTCTAGGTGCACTGAGTCACCATTACATCTACCTCTGTGCCAAATTTCATGACTGTAAGTGCGATAGGTTCGTCTGGACATCGCACACACACATACATTGCCTTTTATAAGCATAGATATATACAAGATCATTCTATTGTTTACAAAAACACATACAATAACAATCCCCAATTCTTATTTATAGCACAAAAACAATTCAAAGATTGTCTTTACAATTCTAACAAGTGAGAAAAACAGTTTAAAAAACAAGAAAATAACTGAGAGTGTTGAAATTATAGGGATGGAAAAAGCCTCAAAATTAAAAGAATAAAATTCAAGTGCACATTTATAAAAACCAAACTCATGAAAAAGATTGTCACAAGACAAAAATAATTTCAATAAGCTGAACAAAAGCAAAGCAAAATTAATTTAAGAAATCATATGACTCTGAGCAAACTTACCCAAAATGCTTTGAAATGGCAGGTTTCAAGAAGGTCGTGAAGATATACAATGTTCTTTATATCATCATGTTCTAGCTATTTATAAATTAAAGAAAATTAACATTTCTCAAGCAATTATGCTTTACACAATATAAAATTTTATTTGAATGAGACAGTATTCTCTAAATTAGGGCTTTTAAATTTTTTTTCACTCACAGCTTTTTTTTAATCCAAAAAAAAAAAAAAAAAAAATCCAAGAACCTATCTTTGAACATTTTTATGACCATAAGCTATACATAGAAAACATAGAACACAAATAAAGAAATAAATGCCAAAATCTCCAATTAATACAGTTATTTGACAAATTTTAATGAAACAACTCACATTTTGTCAATTAAAACTTCACAATAATTTGAATAACGCTTTTGAAAATTTTCAAGGTAAGCACATTTTTATATATAATATTTTCATATAAATTAAAGGGAAAAGATTATTAAACACTAATTTTAATGTACATGACAGCTCTAAAATGGTACCAAAAACTACAAGGTTAGGGCTTAATTCCCCCCCCCCCTAAAGTTAGGCTTAGCGATGCGAAACCCCAGTAACGTGGAACGATTCCTTTTGTCTCTGCTCTGTCCCAGGGAAACACCTTAAAGGTGCACCATTGCAAAAGGGGTTAAAAAATGGATAACTGACCATCCTATCGTAGCTTTTGCTGCTCTAAATCAGTGGTGTGCAAACGGGAGGTTGAAAGAAAATTTTTGTGGGTTGCTAAATTAAAAAAAAATTATTTGACAATAAAAAACATAAGGCTTTTTTTTTTCAAAAAAAGTGATCACGACCCCAAAATTTTACACAAAGTGAGGGGGTCGGAAATGAAAATAGTTTGCGCACCACTGCTCTAAATTACACTACATGATCTCATATGATCTAAAACAACAGACTGGATATACTGAATAATGAAATATAACATTAATCAAGAAGAAAGATTTTACACTTAAAAGATAAAAGAAAACATAAGCATAAGTACAAATTGAACAGAAAAAGGATACATTCTGTTGATCGATGAGGCATTTGCAGAGCACAAAATCTGTATGGGGCAAGTTGGTGAGAGCTTTTAAGAGGATCATCTGCACCACAGGTAAACGGTATTGAGTTGGATTAAACTGATACCTGAAAGAATTGGAAAGCAATTTAATGTTCTAAATATCTGAAGATCAATTTGTCATAAAAATGGCTATGGAAATCTTCAGGAAGTGATATAATGAGACACAGCACATAAATATAGGATGAAAAATTAAATACCATATAGCAAAAATGTAAGACACAAACTAAGTATTTAAAAATTATGATTATCCTTAAGAATGTGAAACTTGACTTATTTTGTCGCAAGGATTGCCATTCTTTATAAGAGAATTTAAAAATTATCTAGGTACTTTTCAATTAGATTGACAGCAACCAAAATAAGTGCAAAATATAGAATTTGTTTGCTGTGAAATAAATTAAGCATAATGAAACCAATTATAAATCTTTTTCTTTTTTAAAAAAATTAAAAAAAAAAAAAAAGGCTTTGCTACACACTATCAACCAGGCTTCATTTTACATAAACTTCTAGATCTGGCAAAAGCTGTTTTTTCACTAGCAGAATAAGTACCATTGTTTATAAAAAAATAGAGAAGTATTTAATACATAAATTTCAACAAACCAAATACTTCAAAATGGGTATGAGGATATTTTTACAAAGAAAGATCGATAACATTCTTACAGCATTTTTCAAATGGGCCAGGTAAAAATAATGCAGTATTACTGTCCAGGATGTGTTTTTGTAAACTGACACTACTCAGAGACATTTGTAGCTCAATCTATCAACTGGAATGCCACCCAATTTGGTAGGGGGAATAATGCTGAGTGAAAAAAAAATTAGTTCCAAAAATAGTCAATAGGAGAAAATGCGATGCAACAGAAAATTAGACAAATAAATAACAAATTTCAGTGCAATATCACTTTAACGCATCAAACAGGGTCGATCCAGCTTTTTTTTTAGAGGCCCATTTTTGTGAAGAAAAAAAAAAAAAAAAAAAATTTTTGGAAAAAAAAAAAATATTTTTATGAAAAAAAATTTTATCATGTAAAACCTTTAATTTTAGCAGTCATATTTCTATATTTTACGTGAATTTGAGTTTTGTGAAGGGGCAGTTTTTATGAAGTGGAATTTTGTGAAGTGGCCGCAAAATGGCCACAATTTTCACCTTTATCAACCCATGGCAAATGAACTGTCCCAAAGGGTTACAAAGATATTTCAGTTGGCACTTAAGTTAGCGCTACAGTGTGCTCTGAAAAGGCAAACTTCATTTATAATCACCGTGCACATAAAACTTTAAACAAATTGTACAAAATTTGTTCATAAGAATTTTTTTTAGGAATCTTTTTTCCCCATTGAATCTTAAGATCCCCTACCAAATTTTGTGGCATTCCAGCTGACAGACTGAAATACAGATAGCTCCGAGTAGTGCCAGTTAAAAAAAACAAAAACATCCAGTAGATTAATTAAATGAGTCATTCAGAAGCCAATGCAGTTAAGTCCAGAAAAAAATATTGAGAAAATTCATGTTTTTTAATTCAATAATTTTTAAAATTTTCGGTTTATTAATTTGATTGGCAAAAGTACATGAAGTCTTCTAATGAAGCAACAAGTACATCCTTTAATAACTAAAAATAATGTTATTAATTCCTTCAAAATTTACAAAAATCAGAAAATATCAAAAAATTAGACTTGGCTTCTAAGAGACTAAAATAATCTACCGAAATCAAGTTTTATTTATTAGCCATATCTTCCTAACCATACGTTGCAGTGGCAAATCCAGGATTTGGGTCTGGGGGAGCCGAAGTATAGAAAATTTCATATTGTCATAACGAATGCCAAACCTTATGTAAACCAAAACACTTGAACTTGACTCGCCTGACAATAAGAATCACAAAGAACACTACAAAACTTTCGAGAATTTAATTAAAAAACACAATGAAATAACTAGCAAAAACATATTTTTGACTGTGACAATGGTAAAAATACAAATTAAATTACAAAAGAGGAAAAATTTTTGATCCTGTCAAAAGCCAGGAAGAAATGTCTTTTTTTAAAGGGAGATTAAGAAAAAACAGCAGTAGTGATTTTTAATAAAATAAAGATTTATGGTCTTGCTCTGGAAGGCTGCAGTCCCATAGCCCCCACCCCCTCCTGGATTTGCCACTGATACACTGAAATCTTTTAGAATATTACTCAAAAGCACTTTTTAAATGGCTTTAGTTTTCACCTTTTAACTGATGTCTGAATACCAAACCTAGTACTTTCTAAATATTAAAGTGTACACCAATATACGAGATGAATCACGAACACACATAAGCACTTCTGGCAATAACTGGTTATAAATTTTTAAAAAAAAATAGAGTCCTTACTTTTTTAGAAATTTAAGAACATAACTAGGGTTGCAAGAATTGCCAAGCATTATTGATAAGGGACATTTAAGAGCTAAATAAATAAAACATGACAAAAGTGGGCAGGTAATGATTTATTTTACTCCGATAAGAAAAATCTGGGAGCAGATTTGAAATATGGCCCAAATTTTTGTCAGTATATATATATACTGGTGATATTTTATAATTTCGGTGACTTTTTTGTTGTGTAAACAAACATGGCGACTGTTTTGTTGCATATTGTCATCTTGCAAACATGTTCCAGGCAAAATTTTTAAACTAAACAAAAACATCAGCGGCTTCACTTTCAGCAAACGGGAACCTTATAGCTTCGCCTTTTTATTGAATGTTAGGAATCTAGCTTATTTTTTTACTTCCGACCTGGAAAATGACGTCTTTCGGTGCCAAATGTAAAAAATGATGTCTTTCGGTGCCAAATGTAAAAAATGACGGCTTTCGGTGTCAAATGTAAAAAGTGGTCGAAATCAAAAAATATCACCAGTGGGGCATTTATCAAAGCTGTACCAAAATCTATACGGTTTAAGCAATCTAAAAAAAGAACACATTAGAATAATAAAAAAATGCCAAGCTACTCCCCCCAATCATATTTTTAAGTTCATTTTACTTTCTTAATTAAATCATTTTCTTCTTTCACATAATTATAAAATTGGACGCAAGTCATTTTATAACCATAATGACAAATGAAAATTGCTTAAGTTTTCTCCATTAACAACCTATTTCTTTCGTCCAACCATTGAGTTGACATTCGGGAAAATATTCTCTCCACATTTGCACTGTGGTCTAGAATGGCAAATTCGTATTCATATAACTTGATTACATCCGATCAATATAAGGGTGAAAAAGGGACAAATAAATAATACAGGACTGAGTAATGAAATACGGTGATAGTCCCGTATATACAGGATGTATGGCAACCCTAAATACAATATATACATGGGCTACTTCATACAATTACAATCTTAATTTATACATGGGTCGATCCAGGCGAAAATTGGGGCCATCTTACAGCCCCTTCACAAAATTCCACATCATAAAAACGGCCCAATAACAAAATTCAAATTCATAAAAACGGCCCCTTCATAAAATTCAAATTCATAAAAACAGCCCTTTTACAAAATTCCATTATATAAAAATGATACCTTTTTTAAATTTTTCAATGAAACACATTTGATATTAAAGGAAAAATATAGAAATACGACTGCTAAAATTGAAAGTTTTACACGATAAAAAAATTTCACAATTTTTTTCCCCAAAAATGGGCCCCTAAAAAAAACCTGGATTGACCCCCGATTTATATTTACTAATCATAAATCTGTACCATGGTGCAGAGATAATCAGCACCTGGGACACAGTATTTATGGTCTAGCTATTGTTAATGGTGCAGTCTTGTTTGCTGCCATTTTTTCCTGGCGTAACTCCGAGTGGCATCACGAACTTTTCACATAATGCTTGCAGCATCTGAAAAGAATAGATTGTGCATGTGATGCCTGCGGCATCGAAAGTGGGTACCGGGCAAATTTTTTTAACTTAAAAAAACATCCTACGGCTTTGATAGCAGCAGGAGTGGGAACCTAGTAGCTTCGCTTGCTCATTAAAAACATAAAGCATCAAAAGGATTAATCTTTTCAAGCTGTCCATTCTCTTGGTGACAAAAGTCGTCAATGCCACTCGGAGTTACACAAGGAAAAAATCGTGGAATACAAGACCATACCATAAACTACAAATTAACGATATTTATTTTTCATCCCACTCTTTCCTAGTCTCATTCATCAACTTGAGGCTTTTAAAATATAAAATATATGAAAGATATTGACTTTGGATTTACGATCTATTTAGATAAAATGTACATATAAACAGAAGTTATATGATAATATTTTAAAAGATAAATGATTACTTATATAGTAAGATACACTATATCCTGTCCCTAAATTATAGATATAAAAAATGGCATTCTAATCTAAAGTATGGTTCACGTATTTCTAGAAATGATTTGACGAATTTTTATTTATTGATTTATTTGAATATATAATGAAAAGCATGCGACAATAATTAAAAATGTTATTACAATTCAGAGAATAGAAAAATTGCTTTTTCATAAAAATAGACATAATCTGATTTGAGATTGAAAATATATAGTTAATAATTATCTGCTCTATAAAACCATTTTTCACTGACAGCTATTTATTAACATTTCTTCTAAATGAATATTGTCAAATATTCGTCACTTTTACAGCTTTAGAAGAATTGTTCAAGCTTGTTCTAGAAATAGTACTTGCTGTTATAATAATTTCAAGGATATGCCGAATGATAAAGGTATTTAAAAGGAGGTTATATAAATTTTATATTTACAAATGAAAGGGAAACGTGAAAAACATTTGATATTTTAAAGCAACCTTTGGAGAGTGCAGAATTTCGCAAAAAGGTGACAAATAATATAATAAGAGAAAATCTGGAACACAAAAGAAAAAGGTTGAAATCTACAAGTTGGAACACACTCTTATTAAAACGGTGTCATCACGCCAAGTCGCCAAAGCAAGGCGAATGCTAATGGTAAACAAACGTGCATCGGTCCCAGTTAAAAGTTAATCTTTTTTTGAACCCATTACGTTTGTGGTTTGTCGTTGCACTACCTCCCGTTTTAAATATAACATTTCAACAGAACTACTAACTCTGCTAGCTCATTGAATGTAAGGAATCTGTTTTTTTTAATTATTATATTGAAGCAGAAGAAATTGTGCTCGCGATGCCTGCGGCATCTGAAGTGGGCACCAGGCAAATTTTTTTAAACTTGAAAAAACATCAGCGGCTTCGTTTTCAGCAAAGCAGGATCCTAGTAGCTTCGCTAGCTTAGTGAATGTACGGAATCAGCTTCTTCCAATTACTCTAATGAAGCAGCAGAACATTTGCCCTTAGCAGTTTAGGGCAAATGTTCTTCAAAACAAGTAATAGTAAAAAAATTAAGAATTACTCAATTCTAATATTTTCACTTGGGATGAAACGCTCTTAATATATGAAAAAGAAAAATGAACAGTGCGGTGCATCAAGGAAACCATCGCGCAGGTGAAGAAAGCATTCCAAACGATGAATTCCAAAATATGACCGAGCAACTTCAAAAATTCCATGCAAATGATTTTTATTATAAGGCAAAGAAAAAATCTCTCAATTATATGATCAGAAAAATATATAATCACTAAATAAACCCAAGTCTATTTGTCGTTTTTTTACTAATTGAAATCACCCTAATTAAAATATATTCTATTATTTAATTAAATATTTAATAAATATTTTTAAGTTTTATAAAAATCCACGTAGTATGTAAACAACTCAAGAACGCAAAACGCTTGACATGGCGTAAGCGATCTAGCCGATGGATTGCCAATGGAACTAATCCACTTGATTCCTCAGGTAAGCATATTGGTGACGAAACCGCGTGTTTTCCAACTTCTAGATACCAACCAAGAACTCCCCCCGAGATAAGTATGGCATCCAAGAAAAACATGGCACTATGACAGACTGCATAGGAAAACTGAAGTATCCAAAAACAAATTAACAGAATAAGAGATCCTAAAAGAAATATTTTCAAAAAAATGTTGAAGCTAAATTTGAAGGCACACCATAAGACAGCACCAACAAACTGAACAAATAAAATGGTGCTTCATGATGATAAATGGCTTTCAACCATATTTTAATGATGAGAAAAAGTGGAAATTCGATGAACCCAATATACAGGTCAGGGTGTAACAAAAACGTTTTTTAAATCGTTTTAAAGATGAAACAAACAGAAAAATTTATTACTTCAATTTTTTGCAAATTAAAAAATACATACAATGTTTATCAATACAAACACATATGCTTGTTTAACTTACAGCTTTAAAACTGCTAAGTTTGCTTCTAAATCATAAGCATTTTCTCTCGCTTGAATGTCTATGTATTTTTCCAATGTTGTAAGGTTCTCTGGGTTATATCTAAAAAAATTG
Organism: Araneus ventricosus; assembly: GCA_013235015.1. Taxonomy (NCBI): domain Eukaryota; kingdom Metazoa; phylum Arthropoda; class Arachnida; order Araneae; family Araneidae; genus Araneus; species Araneus ventricosus. The sequence goes on along the minus strand of BGPR01018745.1, from coordinate 10,177 downwards.
CAATATATGTCACTACACACATAAGCAAGATCATGGAATACAGTATTTAAAACAAGAGTTTAATAAATGTCAAAAGAACTACATTAAAAGAACGTTTTTAAAAGTATGAACTAACCTGTCTATGCCTTTCAACATAGAGGCAACTGTTGCTTTCATCGCTTCAGCCATATTTTAACTAATCCAGTTATTAATCAAATAACTTGCGTATAATTTTAACAAAAATGTGCTCGCCAGTGATCGGTTTTCGATGCAGGACAAATCAAATAAAAAGTTGAGCTGTATTTTGCTGATAAATTTCAAATATAAAGTATTTATTTATGAAAAAATTTCGGGAAGTTCGCTTTAGCGAAAGATTGAGTGTATAATATCTATTAATTTATTCATTGGACATATGGATAAATTTCCTGTTTTGACGTAGACTTACGCCTCTCCATAGTGCTCTATGAGTCTATTCTCGTAGCTCGGTTGGGTTGGGAGCGTTTCGACCGCGGGACGTTAATGGCTTTTTCTCGACCGAAAGAAGGGGTCTACCTCAGTCGTTTCGAACATCTCGTTTGATTCTAGGAAGTGACGTATTTATGCTGCGCGCGCAGCAAATCAAGAAATCATCATGCGATATTTTTTTTGGTTTCAGATTCAGTTCGAGTTTTGAATCGCCAAAGAAACTATGCCGAAGCGCACATTTGCTTCCCAATTCGAAATTATGCTGGATTATTTTGAAAAATATCCACAAATTTTAAGTGGGAAAGTTGATAGCATCTTTTCAAAAGACACCAAGGGTAAAAGGTGGGAAGATTTAACTTCTGCTCTTATAAGATGCATTATAATGCGTCTTTCTTGCTTTCATAAGTCCATTGTTGAGGGAGGGTAAACCACTTATCTTTTACAAAATACATTTATAATAATATTATATATTTATAGAACATAAATTGCAGTCTTTCTTTCAATATATTGATGTAATTTTACCAGTTTTCTAGAGAGAGGAAAAGTAATAAATTTTTTTCCATACCAATTATTTTAACATGAATAAATCTTATAAATTAATATTACAAACCATTTGTTTATTTTTCCAATTACATAAGAAAATAAAACATGAAAAAAATTATTAAATTCAGCAAGTTTTCACAACATTAAAAAAATTACATCTTTATCAAGGAACAAGAAAAATTCTTTTATTGTCAGATTTTGCAATTACTTTGTAAATATTTGACAAATTTCTTTGGATTAAAACCCAAATAAAAAAATTGTAATGATATATACGGAATGAGGAAAGTCATTCCACACTCATTGTTAAAAAATGTTAAAATGTTACCCTATTTGAATTTAATAATTTAATTTAATAAGGAAATATTAAGTAAATAAATCTTTAAATGTAATTGATCTTAACTAATTATCAACTATCATTATTGACTATCTTGATGGAGTAGCAAAAGATTTAAATACTTTTAAAGATTTAATTTCTTTAGATTGTCGTATTAAGTTATTAGATTAAATTATTTAAATTCGAGGAAAGATTTAAGTACTTTTTAAAAAATCTAAAGTAATTGATAAATTCTTCTTCAGATTGGTCAAATAGATTACATTTATCCCCATAAACCCTTTCAAAACACAATTATCGTCTTAGCAGCCTCCATTTTAAACGAAAATTTGATAAATTCTGATTTCGAAACAACACTTCTCACTAGCGAATAGCGTTTACCCCAGGTACAGAGCTGAAAGGAAATCGGAGTCCTTCTTTCGACCGAGCGAGATCCCAACCGGTTGGAAAACGGGTACGAGAATCGCACTTGTCGTTAACGGGCAGGAAAAGTGACGTCTCCCAACCCAACCGGGGTAAGGGGTCTACCCGCTTGGGTGAATAGACCAGCCAATGGTGTATCGGGAAAGGAAAAAAAAAAAAATTATAACGCTTTTCGTGGTATTTTTAAACGCTTATAGCTACGTAATCAAATGACATATAAAGTTGGTTTTAGTTGCATTTAACAGAGAAAAGTTCATATTGAAGATTGGAAAAAGAATTTTAGAATTTGTCATTATGGTTTAGTCACATTCGAGTTGCAAAGTTGGTGAATATCACGACGAAGTTTGATGACGTCACAGCGACCAATGTGCGCGCACACATCGCTTGTGAGCGGTATATTAACTGGATTTTAACAGATTAATAATTAATTCATTTCAGATTAATTAATTAATTAATTCAGATTAATTCTTTTAACAGAGAAAGGTCATAGAGAATAAGTTAAAGCTACATAGAGCTACTTTAGTCACAGTTGAGTAACCGATTAATTAACTGTCCTCAATTAATTATTATTAGCAATTGTTGATTGAATTGAGCTGTCCTTTACATCGATTTAATTCAGTTGAGTTGGTTTTAGTTTCATTGAACAGAGGAAGGTCAAAGAGCATAGGCCATAGCCCAGATAGCACGTAAGTTCGCATCAAGATTGATTTTGACTTGATATTACCTTGTCATGGCAAATTTGGCGCGTCAAGCTTGAAGTGAACTTGTGGCAAACTAACAATGCAGAATCGCCACCCCTCCTTGCAATGCAAGCTTGCTGTATGTTTGGAAAACAAGTTTGATTCAAAGATGATAGCACAAAGAGATAATTATCTTTGTCTCTGTTTTAAAAAAAACATCCGATTTTTAATAGCATCTCCTAGTCCGTTCTTCTTTTTATTAATTCAATAAATCGATGATAATTTCTGAAAAAACTACCTTTTCTTAAAAGAAAAATTTTGAAACATTTTCCATCTTTTTACTAAATATAGAACTCGCACTTTAAAGAAAACTATATCGCCTTTTTCTTAATGTTGAAATTTCAACATTTATAAACGAAATTAAACCAAAAAAACAGTCAATGTTTGTTGAAAAATAATAACTTACATTTTGTCCCATTTTAAAAGTAATTATTTTTGAAACCTAATTTCATAATTTATTCCACTAGCAAAACGTAGTTATTAGCGAAAATCGCTCTCTCTTTGATTTCAAATCATGTTCTCAAAAAAAATTAGTGAAATCAAGAAAAAGAGTTTGAAATAAATCGTATGCGCTATGTATTAGCGAAATCTCTCTTCTCCTCGAAGCGTTTATCTGGCCGAGTGGTTAAAGCGTCCGCTTTGGAAGCGGTAAGTCGCGAGTTCTAATCCGAGGTTTTTTTCGTACTCTGTTTTTTCTATATTTGCACTGAGTTTGACGTCGCAAACTTGCTGCAAGTTCGTCGCGTGGTGACGTCGGCGCTTCTGCAAGCTTGTTTCAAGCTTGCACTCGTGTCAACCTTGCTGCAAGCTTGCAGATTTGCAATGCAAGCTTGCTGCAAGTTTGATGCAAACTAAAATTGATATCTGGGAGGTCAAGGTCACATAGAATAAATTTAGTCACGGAAAGTCACAGTTGAGTAAGGTAAGTTAAGTCTACGCCCCTCAATGGACCTTATGCACCCTTTGGGTTCGAGAGTATAGAAAAACAGCTGTGGAGGAATAAACAAAACGATCGGCCTATAAGCGACTCAGAAATAAAAGCAGTTCTGAGTCAGCTGTTTAAGACTGAGCAATAGCTGTCTCCGGCAGGTCACGTGTCGGAGGATATGACGTCACATGCATAAGGTCCATTCCAGCGGCAGTTTCGCATAGACAGCCTCCAGTCGAATTTTTTTTGAGGTAATGTATAACTTCCGCTATGCCGACCGGTTTCCGGTGTAATGCTTTGAATGCTTTGTGAATGGGAATATTCAAAATTTTATCACTTTGTTTGAAGATGTTAATTAATGTTTAAAGTAGAATTTTTTAGTGTTATGGTTTATTTGATGTTCTTATGGATAAGGAAGAATAATCCACGATATTTTTAATAACAGATATTTTTGCTATTGTTATTAGGGATGTATAATCCACGATTTTTTGAGTAAAATATCTTTGCTATTGCTATTTTTAAATATATATTCCAAATAACTGTTGTTTCGATCACACTATTAATTTTCAAAAAGTCTTATTAAGTATAAGTAAAGTGTTCTAAAAAATTTAAATAAAAAAATTGTTATTTCGTTTTAATACACTTTCCATGAACTTTTAATGTTTAGTTCTATATACTGTCAACAGATGGAGCCAGCAAAAATTCTTTTGGATGTTTGTAGAAAAAAATAGATGTCGGAACGTGAGTTCAAGGATCACAATCACTAGTAATCAATCACATAAGTCATCCTTCGATGTCACAGTCGCAGTTTTCAGCACGATCGCAGAAGGGAGCTATTACCGCGATTATTCTTTTTTCGAAGAATTACAGCGATTCTGTCAATCAAAGAGAAAAGCTAATATTTGCTCCTTTGAATTCCCGACGAAGCTTCGAATTACAAAACCGCCGTTATCATTCGAGAACGAATATCACTACAAGAGGGGTGATTCACAGAAAGACTTCTTAAACTGCGATGGGGGAAACGTGCGAAATGTGATATACGTAATACGAGACGAGGTGGTGTAGGGTGATATGCGCGGTGAAACGCGACCTGCTTATCTCGAAGGTCACGGATGAAGACTCTGCTGCCCTCCCTGAGTGGGGTGGGGTAATGCCCCCTGTGTGGGGAAGGTAGTTCATAATATGTGAGAGCTTTTAGAGTAGCTTTTGATAGAGCCATCTGTTGACAATATATAGAATTAAAACCATGCAAAATTATATTAAAAAGAAATGAAATTAAAATTAAAAAAAAATTGCGTTCATTTTATACAAATGACTGAAACACACCTTTTTGACAGTAGTATGCCACGGGTATTTGTGATTTTTTGATATTGCGTAGAAAATAACAATTCGTCAAATATTCGTCATCCCTAATTGTTATTTTTTAAATATCTGTTCTAAATAAGTGTGATTTCAATCACACTTTGAATTTTCAAAGTCTTATTAAATGTATGTAAAGTGTTTTGAAAGAAATGTAAATAAAAATTGTAATTTGTTTTTATTATACTTCCTGCATAAATTTGTGGTTTTAGTTCTATACTGTCAATAGATGGCGCTTAAAGCGAAAACTACTTAAAAAAAATTTCCGATCAATTAAGTTAACCACAAATATTCCTATCAAGCGCGGAAGCCAACATCAACACAGTTCACTATTCAGAATCCTGTTTACAGTGAATCACAGATCCGATCATTTACCGTTCCTATCACAGTTAACTAAGCTTCCCCGTGATATTTGTTTTAAACGATTATTGCTATTTTCTATCGTTATACAAGAGCTGTAATCATTAAAAAATGCGTATCACAACAAGAATGGTGAATCACAGCGTCACAGGAAATGAAACTGCGATAAGGGGAAATCATGACGACCGTGACCGCAAAAAACTATCGTCTTTATAAGCACCAAAATGGGCTTCCATAGCGCCATCTGTTGAAAGAAGATAGCACTAAAAACTAACACTTAGGAAAAGTATATTAAAAAGAAATGATTTTTTTTAAAATTTTGAAATACTTTATGCACATTTATTTACCGATGATTGAATCACACCTTTTTGACAGTAGTATTCATCACTGGTATTTGTGATTTTTTGATATTGCGTAGTAAATAACAGTTCATCAAATATTAGTCATCCCTACAATCCGCCCTGGGAGAAAAAAAGTCGGAAAGTTAGTACAAGTAATGCTCGTTAAGAAATCTAAGCAAGCTGCTTGGAGGGGGAGAAGGTGCATTACTACTACAGGAAAATATTTCTTGGTCTTTTTTGGAATCGGGGATATAATTAGGTATAAGTTGAATTGCTGCATTTTCTTGCGTGTCGAGGCTATTAAAAAAATTTGTTTCAATTCTGACAATGTATTCTTTTAGAGAGGATTAGTTAAGTGCTTTACGAATTTCGGAGTTGGAGATATACCATTTTGCATTACAGATTGACCGAATTACCGAGTGACATTGAACTTCAATGATTTTAATGTTGGTTTTAACGGCAAAACCTCAGATCGGACAGGCAAATGGTGCAGATAGGTGTTGTAATTTCAAGTAACTTCTTTTCCTTAGGGATTTTAGATTTCCGAGATATCAATGAAAAAAGTTTACGCGCGGTCTCTCGGAATTTATTTTTGAGGTAGATAAAATGGGGTTTCCAAGTTAATTTACAATCTAGAAGAAGTCCTAAATATCAGGTTGAGTAAAAAGTTTTCCGTCAACTTTTTTTTTATTTTAAAATGATAAATACATACGAAAACTGCAAAGATATTGAGGATAGCAATCTCCGTTCAAATCTACAGTCGTCTGCCAACGTTTTGGCAACTTTTCAAACCCTTCTGCGAAGAACTGTGGCTTGCGCGAGTCCAGAAAGAGATCGAACTCATTTATGACCTCCTGCTTTGAATTGAAGATTGAGCCATCAAGATGAAGCTGCATATGTGAAAACATATAGAAATCCGAAGGGGACATGCTTGCCTGCATAGTGGATGTTGCATCAAATTCCATTCCAGCTTGTAGGGCGTCCATCCGTTTCTCGTACTAACATGTGGCCGGGCGTTATCTTGATGAAAGAGAACCACCTTCCTTCTGAATTCGTTTCTTCGTTTTTCGCGAATGGCATTACGAACTTTGATTAGAATACTGCTGTGTATAGCACTGTTGATAGTCTGTCAGCTTTCCAAGTAGTATTTGTAGATAATTCCGCGACAATTCCACCAGGTACAGAGAAGCACCTTCTTGTTAATTAGGGCTCGTCTTGCAACCGATCCTGCTCATCCCCCAGGTACTGACCACCCTCCTTTTTACGGCTTGTATTGTTGTAGTACACCCATTTTTCATCACACGCCACAATTCTGTCCAGAGTTTTCTCTTTCCTTTTATCTCTGAGCAGAGCCAAACATGCTGCTTTTCTCTTGCGTTTGCCTTCAGCAGTCAATTCGTGAGGCACCCAGCGGTTGAACTTAAACGTTACATTTATGCGTTTCAGAGCGTTAACTGTTGTTTTTTGGCAAACGTCAAACTCTAACCAATAGTTCGTGTTGAAACATTTCTGTCTTGATCAATGATTTGCTCTAACTGCTCACAACCAACTTCAATAGGGCGGCCAGAACGTGGTTCATCTTCAGTGTGGAAATTTCCTGCCTTAAACTTCCGAAACCAAACTTTGACTGTATCATAAGAAACAGTATTGATGCCTAAACTTCCACACATTTTTTGGTGGCATTCAGTTGCACTGCGATTGTTACGGAACTCATAGTACATAATCGTTCTGATCTGTTGACGTGATAGCTGCATTTTAAACATTTTTTGACGCACAAGATAATAAATTTTCAACAAACAAATTACACAGACATGTAGATCCAATTTTCAGCTTTCGAATGCAAAACCCTGTTTGTGGAAAGGCTAACAACCACAGAAATGGCAGCTGTTGGCGCGGAGGTATCTCTCCTTGGCGGAAAACTTTTTACTCAACCTGATACCTACATTCCTGATACCAGGGGATAATTTTGTCATTAATTTTAATGGGGGAAAAATCTGGAATAACTTCGTGTATGAGCAAATATAATATTGTTTAGCAACGGATTCAGAAACCCTCCGCGCTATTGCGCATGTGCCGGGCGGAGATATTTTCATCAAAATAGGGGGAAAGTGAAGAATGGAAGGGTGATATTTACATTTTACTGAACGTTTAGTTTGTTTAGTTATATTAACGTCCCGTTTTGAAGCAACACCAGGGCTATTTTGGGACGGACCTCGTAATTTTGAGCCTCGGTCAAATGACGAGGACGACACCTAAGCTGGCACCCCCTCTCCAAACTTCCACGCCACACCAACGGGAGGGCGTTTGGCCACTACGTATGATTTAACGTGCAACAGGCCCCATACACGGTGGATTTTCAGTGGAATAGGGTTTCGAACCTGGAACCCTCCGGCCGCAAAGCCGAGACCTTACCACTAGGCCACCGAGGCTATTTTTACTGAACGTGATCTAACAAAGAACTCCAGAAATGCGCTCATATGACTCATTGCCTGACACCCCTTTCTGGTGAAAATCTTCCAAAAGTGGTGGTCTCGGAATCCGTTGCTGAACAGTAGCTTCAGTTTTTGTGACGATGATTTCTACTTTCCATTTGATGAAACAGTCCTGAAGTGCTTTAAGATTGCGAATGAGGGCAATTTGAATATATTTGGGGGTTTTTGTTCATGGCTAGTATTGCTTTGTCTTCTGAGTACATGCATAAATAAAGTATTGAATTATTTGGGTACGTCATTAATATACTGTTACAAACATGGAAAGCCGCTTCCCAGCAATGCAAGTCTTATGGTTGGGAAGAGAGTTTTACAAGGTTAAGCATGGAGTGACCTCAGCGTCTGTTATGGCACTCCCGACCTTGGCGACCATTTTGGCGATTTGGCGTCAAATAGATGATTCCCGAAAAAGCAACCCTTTTCTCGATATTTCTACTAGGAAAGGGAATAGACGAGAAAACACCATGTGACATCACGGCCTGTCGGAGAGAATATTTAAGGACGCCGCTTAGATCAGAGGAGCGTCTTTGATCGACTGGTTACTTCCCTTTGAAGCGCGAACGTCTTCGGAGTTCTATCCGCTGTCTGAGCTAAACAGCTGGTGAGCTGAGCTGTTATTGCCGTTACTAGTTATTTGCTGACTGTTTGTGTTGTTAGATATCAAAGTGCTGAACTGTCATTACCTGTGAATTGTTGTCTATTTACATTGGTAATCTGTGCAAGGACTATTGTTTCCTGTACCTGTGCTACGTGTTTTCCTGCATATTTGTAAATAAACCTTCATCCTCTATTATCCTGCGTGTTGGACTGTTTACACCATACACCCACGGTAAGACTTAGTGCAACAATACATTAAAAAAAGAGTCAGGCGAATTTTCGACCCTTTTGTCATGCCTGCATTGATGTTTTTGGTGCTTGAAACTTCATTCTTGAATCAAACTGCACATTTTCTTTCTAGTAAATAAGAATCTATTAGCTCATTTGATGGTGTGGTTCTTAGATACAAATAATAGAAGGCACCATTCATCTATGTTAAATGTATTTTAGGGAGTGAATAAATATAACGAACAATATCACATATGTTGATTACACAGCAGAGCATGAATCGACATTTCTTATCGGACATAAACAACATTGGATATGGATTAGGTACAAAGTTGAGTAGTCAGTGTCCTGCTTGATGTTGAAAACTGTCCAACACTAATAAGGTAGGAAGGGGTCTTGTAGTCCATAAGTTTATGAATAAGTCCATCTTTGCCAGACCCTATCAAACGCTTCCTGGATATAGAGGAAAACAGCCCCTGTTTTCTGTTTATTGGCAAACCCCTCTGTGACATATTCAACGACTCTAAAAAGTTGATGCGAGGTAGATAATATTTCACGAAACCGAAATTGTTCAGGACAAAGTACGTTATTTTCCTTGAGATAATTATTGAGTCGTTTCAGGATCTAGTACTCAGAAATATTGCTTAAACTTGGTAATAGGGAGATAGTTCGATAGCTGGCTGTATCTTTGGTGTCTTTCCCTGGTTTTAAAATTATAACTACAGTGGCTGTTTTCCACCTAGTGGGAAAGTGACCAAGGGACCATTCTTATGGATAATTGTGGTTATTATTACAAATAGTATGTAAGGGTAAGGTTTTAATCCTTTTATTATTTACTCCATCGATGCCTGGGGCTTTGATAATTCTTAGATTTTTAATGCAGTCCAGGATTTGAGACGGGAGCGGGGGATCAAAGTCTTTACAGACTGAATTCGATTCGGTAAGAAAGCATGTGACAGAGTCCGCAACTAATTCCTCAGTGTCAGGACTGGTAATATTATTTAGCGTGAACTGTGCATCAAGGCTTTCGGCCAAGAAGTTTTCTTTTTCTAGGCCAGTTGTAGAAAAGCAAGGTTTTCATTTGATGTTAGATGGGGACTTCTGTGCAGAAAGACAATTTTAGCATCAATTTTGCTGTCTATCGCTAGATGGCCAATTACAAGAAAAGTGTCCAGTGTACATGTTGCAAGAAATAAAATACTCTAACAACGACTTGTATGGAAAACCATGGTAAGAAATCAAAAACAGTTGTTTAAAATTTCCGAAAATTAATTAACTCGTTTCTTTATTTAAAGTTCACCAACTTTAATCCCACTCAACCCACCCGACCACGAGAATAATGGAAGACATTTCAAAAAGTATAAAATACATTCCAGAAAAACACCACCCCTTTT
>BGPR01018744.1:0-30364 GCA_013235015.1 Araneus ventricosus | reverse complement strand
AAAAGGGGTGGTGTTTTTCTGGAATGTATTTTATACTTTTTGAAATGTCTTCCATTATTCTCGTGGTCGGGTGGGTTGAGTGGGATTAAAGTTGGTGAACTTTAAATAAAGAAACGAGTTAATTAATTTTCGGAAATTTTAAACAACTGTTTTTGATTTCTTACCATGGTTTTCCATACAAGTCGTTGTTAGAGTATTTTATTTCTTGCAACATGTACACTGGACACTTTTCTTGTAATTGGCCATCTAGCGATAGACAGCAAAATTGATGCTAAAATTGTCTTTCTGCACAGAAGTCCCCATCTAACATCAAATGAAAACCTTGCTTTTCTACAACTGGCCTAGAAAAAGAAAACTTCTTGGCCGAAAGCCTTGATGCACAGTTCACGCTAAATAATATTACCAGTCCTGACACTGAGGAATTAGTTGCGGACTCTGTCACATGCTTTCTTACCGAATCGAATTCAGTCTGTAAAGACTTTGATCCCCCGCTCCCGTCTCAAATCCTGGACTGCATTAAAAATCTAAGAATTATCAAAGCCCCAGGCATCGATGGAGTAAATAATAAAAGGATTAAAACCTTACCCTTACATACTATTTGTAATAATAACCACAATTATCCATAAGAATGGTCCCTTGGTCACTTTCCCACTAGGTGGAAAACAGCCACTGTAGTTATAATTTTAAAACCAGGGAAAGACACCAAAGATACAGCCAGCTATCGAACTATCTCCCTATTACCAAGTTTAAGCAATATTTCTGAGTACTAGATCCTGAAACGACTCAATAATTATCTCAAGGAAAATAACGTACTTTGTCCTGAACAATTTCGGTTTCGTGAAATATTATCTACCTCGCATCAACTTTTTAGAGTCGTTGAATATGTCACAGAGGGGTTTGCCAATAAACAGAAAACAGGGGCTGTTTTCCTCTATATCCAGGAAGCGTTTGATAGGGTCTGGCAAAGATGGACTTATTCATAAACTTATGGACTACAAGACCCCTTCCTACCTTATTAGTGTTGGACAGTTTTCAACATCAAGCAGGACACTGACTACTCAACTTTGTACCTAATCCATATCCAATGTTGTTTATGTCCGATAAGAAATGTCGATTCATGCTCTGCTGTGTAATCAACATATGTGATATTGTTCGTTATATTTATTCACTCCCTAAAATACATTTAACATAGATGAATGGTGCCTTCTATTATTTGTATCTAAGAACCACACCATCAAATGAGCTAATAGATTCTTATTTACTAGAAAGAAAATGTGCAGTTTGATTCAAGAATGAAGTTTCAAGCACCAAAAACATCAATGCAGGCATGACAAAAGGGTCGAAAATTCGCCTGACTCTTTTTTTAATGTATTGTTGCACTAAGTCTTACCGTGGGTGTATGGTGTAAACAGTCCAACACGCAGGATAATAGAGGATGAAGGTTTATTTACAAATATGCAGGAAAACACGTAGCACAGGTACAGGAAACAATAGTCCTTGCACAGATTACCAATGTAAATAGACAACAATTCACAGGTAATGACAGTTCAGCACTTTGATATCTAACAACACAAACAGTCAGCAAATAACTAGTAACGGCAATAACAGCTCAGCTCACCAGCTGTTTAGCTCAGACAGCGGATAGAACTCCGAAGACGTTCGCGCTTCAAAGGGAAGTAACCAGTCGATCAAAGACGCTCCTCTGATCTAAGCGGCGTCCTTAAATATTCTCTCCGACAGGCCGTGATGTCACATGGTGTTTTCTCGTCTATTCCCTTTCCTAGTAGAAATATCGAGAAAAGGGTTGCTTTTTCGGGAATCATCTATTTGACGCCAAATCGCCAAAATGGTCGCCAAGGTCGGGAGTGCCATAACAGACGCTGAGGTCACTCCATGCTTAACCTTGTAAAACTCTCTTCCCAACCATAAGACTTGCATTGCTGGGAAGCGGCTTTCCATGTTTGTAACAGTATATTAATGACGTACCCAAATAATTCAATACTTTATTTATGCATGTACTCAGAAGACAAAGCAATACTAGCCATGAACAAAAACCCCCAAATATATTCAAATTGCCCTCATTCGCAATCTTAAAGCACTTCAGGACTGTTTCATCAAATGGAAAGTAGAAATCATCGTCACAAAAACTGAAGCTACTGTTCAGCAACGGATTCCGAGACCACCACTTTTGGAAGATTTTCACCAGAAAGGGGTGTCAGGCAATGAGTCATATGAGCGCATTTCTGGAGTTCTTTGTTAGATCACGTTCAGTAAAAATAGCCTCGGTGGCCTAGTGGTAAGGTCTCGGCTTTGCGGCCGGAGGGTTCCAGGTTCGAAACCCTATTCCACTGAAAATCCACCGTGTATGGGGCCTGTTGCACGTTAAATCATACGTAGTGGCCAAACGCCCTCCCGTTGGTGTGGCGTGGAAGTTTGGAGAGGGGGTGCCAGCTTAGGTGTCGTCCTCGTCATTTGACCGAGGCTCAAAATTACGAGGTCCGTCCCAAAATAGCCCTGGTGTTGCTTCAAAACGGGACGTTAATATAACTAAACAAACTAAACGTTCAGTAAAATGTAAATATCACCCTTCCATTCTTCACTTTCCCCCTATTTTGATGAAAATATCTCCGCCCGGCACATGCGCAATAGCGCGGAGGGTTTCTGAATCCGTTGCTAAACAATATTATATTTGCTCATACACGAAGTTATTCCAGATTTTTCCCCCATTAAAATTAATGACAAAATTATCCCCTGGTATCAGGAATGTAGGTATCAGGTTGAGTAAAAAGTTTTCCGCCAAGGAGAGATACCTCCGCGCCAACAGCTGCCATTTCTGTGGTTGTTAGCCTTTCCACAAACAGGGTTTTGCATTCGAAAGCTGAAAATTGGATCTACATGTCTGTGTAATTTGTTTGTTGAAAATTTATTATCTTGTGCGTCAAAAAATGTTTAAAATGCAGCTATCACGTCAACAGATCAGAACGATTATGTACTATGAGTTCCGTAACAATCGCAGTGCAACTGAATGCCACCAAAAAATGTGTGGAAGTTTAGGCATCAATACTGTTTCTTATGATACAGTCAAAGTTTGGTTTCGGAAGTTTAAGGCAGGAAATTTCCACACTGAAGATGAACCACGTTCTGGCCGCCCTATTGAAGTTGGTTGTGAGCAGTTAGAGCAAATCATTGATCAAGACAGAAATGTTTCAACACGAACTATTGGTTAGAGTTTGACGTTTGCCAAAAAACAACAGTTAACGCTCTGAAACGCATAAATGTAACGTTTAAGTTCAACCGCTGGGTGCCTCACGAATTGACTGCTGAAGGCAAACGCAAGAGAAAAGCAGCATGTTTGGCTCTGCTCAGAGATAAAAGGAAAGAGAAAACTCTGGACAGAATTGTGGCGTGTGATGAAAAATGGGTGTACTACAACAATACAAGCCGTAAAAAGGAGGGTGGTCAGTACCTGGGGGATGAGCAGGATCGGTTGCAAGACGAGCCCTAATTAACAAGAAGGTGCTTCTCTGTACCTGGTGGAATTGTCGCGGAATTATCTACAAATACTACTTGGAAAGCTGACAGACTATCAACAGTGCTATACACAGCAGTATTCTAATCAAAGTTCGTAATGCCATTCGCGAAAAACGAAGAAACGAATTCAGAAGGAAGGTGGTTCTCTTTCATCAAGATAACGCCCGGCCACATGTTAGTACGAGAAACGGATGGACGCCCTACAAGCTGGAATGGAATTTGATGCAACATCCACTATGCAGGCAAGCATGTCCCCTTCGGATTTCTATATGTTTTCACATATGCAGCTTCATCTTGATGGCTCAATCTTCAATTCAAAGCAGGAGGTCATAAATGAGTTCGATCTCTTTCTGGACTCGCGCAAGCCACAGTTCTTCGCAGAAGGGTTTGAAAAGTTGCCAAAACGTTGGCAGACGACTGTAGATTTGAACGGAGATTGCTATCCTCAATATCTTTGCAGTTTTCGTATGTATTTATCATTTTAAAATAAAAAAAAAGTTGACGGAAAACTTTTTACTCAACCTGATATTTAGGACTTCTTCTAGATTGTAAATTAACTTGGAAACCCCATTTTATCTACCTCAAAAATAAATTCCGAGAGACCGCGCGTAAACTTTTTTCATTGATATCTCGGAAATCTAAAATCCCTAAGGAAAAGAAGTTACTTGAAATTACAACACCTATCTGCACCATTTGCCTGTCCGATCTGAGGTTTTGCCGTTAAAACCAACATTAAAATCATTGAAGTTCAATGTCACTCGGTAATTCGGTCAATCTGTAATGCAAAATGGTATATCTCCAACTCCGAAATTCGTAAAGCACTTAACTAATCCTCTCTAAAAGAATACATTGTCAGAATTGAAACAAATTTTTTTAATAGCCTCGACACGCAAGAAAATGCAGCAATTCAACTTATACCTAATTATATCCCCGATTCCAAAAAAGACCAAGAAATATTTTCCTGTAGTAGTAATGCACCTTCTCCCCCTCCAAGCAGCTTGCTTAGATTTCTTAACGAGCATTACTTGTACTAACTTTCCGACTTTTTTTCTCCCAGGGCGGATTGTAGGGATGACTAATATTTGATGAACTGTTATTTACTACGCAATATCAAAAAATCACAAATACCAGTGATGAATACTACTGTCAAAAAGGTGTGATTCAATCATCGGTAAATAAATGTGCATAAAGTATTTCAAAATTTTAAAAAAAATCATTTCTTTTTAATATACTTTTCCTAAGTGTTAGTTTTTAGTGCTATCTTCTTTCAACAGATGGCGCTATGGAAGCCCATTTTGGTGCTTATAAAGACGATAGTTTTTTGCGGTCACGGTCGTCATGATTTCCCCTTATCGCAGTTTCATTTCCTGTGACGCTGTGATTCACCATTCTTGTTGTGATACGCATTTTTTAATGATTACAGCTCTTGTATAACGATAGAAAATAGCAATAATCGTTTAAAACAAATATCACGGGGAAGCTTAGTTAACTGTGATAGGAACGGTAAATGATCGGATCTGTGATTCACTGTAAACAGGATTCTGAATAGTGAACTGTGTTGATGTTGGCTTCCGCGCTTGATAGGAATATTTGTGGTTAACTTAATTGATCGGAAATTTTTTTTAAGTAGTTTTCGCTTTAAGCGCCATCTATTGACAGTATAGAACTAAAACCACAAATTTATGCAGGAAGTATAATAAAAACAAATTACAATTTTTATTTACATTTCTTTCAAAACACTTTACATACATTTAATAAGACTTTGAAAATTCAAAGTGTGATTGAAATCACACTTATTTAGAACAGATATTTAAAAAATAACAATTAGGGATGACGAATATTTGACGAATTGTTATTTTCTACGCAATATCAAAAAATCACAAATACCCGTGGCATACTACTGTCAAAAAGGTGTGTTTCAGTCATTTGTATAAAATGAACGCAATTTTTTTTTAATTTTAATTTCATTTCTTTTTAATATAATTTTGCATGGTTTTAATTCTATATATTGTCAACAGATGGCTCTATCAAAAGCTACTCTAAAAGCTCTCACATATTATGAACTACCTTCCCCACACAGGGGGCATTACCCCACCCCACTCAGGGAGGGCAGCAGAGTCTTCATCCGTGACCTTCGAGATAAGCAGGTCGCGTTTCACCGCGCATATCACCCTACACCACCTCGTCTCGTATTACGTATATCACATTTCGCACGTTTCCCCCATCGCAGTTTAAGAAGTCTTTCTGTGAATCACCCCTCTTGTAGTGATATTCGTTCTCGAATGATAACGGCGGTTTTGTAATTCGAAGCTTCGTCGGGAATTCAAAGGAGCAAATATTAGCTTTTCTCTTTGATTGACAGAATCGCTGTAATTCTTCGAAAAAAGAATAATCGCGGTAATAGCTCCCTTCTGCGATCGTGCTGAAAACTGCGACTGTGACATCGAAGGATGACTTATGTGATTGATTACTAGTGATTGTGATCCTTGAACTCACGTTCCGACATCTATTTTTTTCTACAAACATCCAAAAGAATTTTTGCTGGCTCCATCTGTTGACAGTATATAGAACTAAACATTAAAAGTTCATGGAAAGTGTATTAAAACGAAATAACAATTTTTTTATTTAAATTTTTTAGAACACTTTACTTATACTTAATAAGACTTTTTGAAAATTAATAGTGTGATCGAAACAACAGTTATTTGGAATATATATTTAAAAATAGCAATAGCAAAGATATTTTACTCAAAAAATCGTGGATTATACATCCCTAATAACAATAGCAAAAATATCTGTTATTAAAAATATCGTGGATTATTCTTCCTTATCCATAAGAACATCAAATAAACCATAACACTAAAAAATTCTACTTTAAACATTAATTAACATCTTCAAACAAAGTGATAAAATTTTGAATATTCCCATTCACAAAGCATTCAAAGCATTACACCGGAAACCGGTCGGCATAGCGGAAGTTATACATTACCTCAAAAAAAATTCGACTGGAGGCTGTCTATGCGAAACTGCCGCTGGAATGGACCTTATGCATGTGACGTCATATCCTCCGACACGTGACCTGCCGGAGACAGCTATTGCTCAGTCTTAAACAGCTGACTCAGAACTGCTTTTATTTCTGAGTCGCTTATAGGCCGATCGTTTTGTTTATTCCTCCACAGCTGTTTTTCTATACTCTCGAACCCAAAGGGTGCATAAGGTCCATTGAGGGGCGTAGACTTAACTTACCTTACTCAACTGTGACTTTCCGTGACTAAATTTATTCTATGTGACCTTGACCTCCCAGATATCAATTTTAGTTTGCATCAAACTTGCAGCAAGCTTGCATTGCAAATCTGCAAGCTTGCAGCAAGGTTGACACGAGTGCAAGCTTGAAACAAGCTTGCAGAAGCGCCGACGTCACCACGCGACGAACTTGCAGCAAGTTTGCGACGTCAAACTCAGTGCAAATATAGAAAAAACAGAGTACGAAAAAAACCTCGGATTAGAACTCGCGACTTACCGCTTCCAAAGCGGACGCTTTAACCACTCGGCCAGATAAACGCTTCGAGGAGAAGAGAGATTTCGCTAATACATAGCGCATACGATTTATTTCAAACTCTTTTTCTTGATTTCACTAATTTTTTTTGAGAACATGATTTGAAATCAAAGAGAGAGCGATTTTCGCTAATAACTACGTTTTGCTAGTGGAATAAATTATGAAATTAGGTTTCAAAAATAATTACTTTTAAAATGGGACAAAATGTAAGTTATTATTTTTCAACAAACATTGACTGTTTTTTTGGTTTAATTTCGTTTATAAATGTTGAAATTTCAACATTAAGAAAAAGGCGATATAGTTTTCTTTAAAGTGCGAGTTCTATATTTAGTAAAAAGATGGAAAATGTTTCAAAATTTTTCTTTTAAGAAAAGGTAGTTTTTTCAGAAATTATCATCGATTTATTGAATTAATAAAAAGAAGAACGGACTAGGAGATGCTATTAAAAATCGGATGTTTTTTTTAAAACAGAGACAAAGATAATTATCTCTTTGTGCTATCATCTTTGAATCAAACTTGTTTTCCAAACATACAGCAAGCTTGCATTGCAAGGAGGGGTGGCGATTCTGCATTGTTAGTTTGCCACAAGTTCACTTCAAGCTTGACGCGCCAAATTTGCCATGACAAGGTAATATCAAGTCAAAATCAATCTTGATGCGAACTTACGTGCTATCTGGGCTATGGCCTATGCTCTTTGACCTTCCTCTGTTCAATGAAACTAAAACCAACTCAACTGAATTAAATCGATGTAAAGGACAGCTCAATTCAATCAACAATTGCTAATAATAATTAATTGAGGACAGTTAATTAATCGGTTACTCAACTGTGACTAAAGTAGCTCTATGTAGCTTTAACTTATTCTCTATGACCTTTCTCTGTTAAAAGAATTAATCTGAATTAATTAATTAATTAATCTGAAATGAATTAATTATTAATCTGTTAAAATCCAGTTAATATACCGCTCACAAGCGATGTGTGCGCGCACATTGGTCGCTGTGACGTCATCAAACTTCGTCGTGATATTCACCAACTTTGCAACTCGAATGTGACTAAACCATAATGACAAATTCTAAAATTCTTTTTCCAATCTTCAATATGAACTTTTCTCTGTTAAATGCAACTAAAACCAACTTTATATGTCATTTGATTACGTAGCTATAAGCGTTTAAAAATACCACGAAAAGCGTTATAATTTTTTTTTTTTTCCTTTCCCGATACACCATTGGCTGGTCTATTCACCCAAGCGGGTAGACCCCTTACCCCGGTTGGGTTGGGAGACGTCACTTTTCCTGCCCGTTAACGACAAGTGCGATTCTCGTACCCGTTTTCCAACCGGTTGGGATCTCGCTCGGTCGAAAGAAGGACTCCGATTTCCTTTCAGCTCTGTACCTGGGGTAAACGCTATTCGCTAGTGAGAAGTGTTGTTTCGAAATCAGAATTTATCAAATTTTCGTTTAAAATGGAGGCTGCTAAGACGATAATTGTGTTTTGAAAGGGTTTATGGGGATAAATGTAATCTATTTGACCAATCTGAAGAAGAATTTATCAATTACTTTAGATTTTTTAAAAAGTACTTAAATCTTTCCTCGAATTTAAATAATTTAATCTAATAACTTAATACGACAATCTAAAGAAATTAAATCTTTAAAAGTATTTAAATCTTTTGCTACTCCATCAAGATAGTCAATAATGATAGTTGATAATTAGTTAAGATCAATTACATTTAAAGATTTATTTACTTAATATTTCCTTATTAAATTAAATTATTAAATTCAAATAGGGTAACATTTTAACATTTTTTAACAATGAGTGTGGAATGACTTTCCTCATTCCGTATATATCATTACAATTTTTTTATTTGGGTTTTAATCCAAAGAAATTTGTCAAATATTTACAAAGTAATTGCAAAATCTGACAATAAAAGAATTTTTCTTGTTCCTTGATAAAGATGTAATTTTTTTAATGTTGTGAAAACTTGCTGAATTTAATAATTTTTTTCATGTTTTATTTTCTTATGTAATTGGAAAAATAAACAAATGGTTTGTAATATTAATTTATAAGATTTATTCATGTTAAAATAATTGGTATGGAAAAAAATTTATTACTTTTCCTCTCTCTAGAAAACTGGTAAAATTACATCAATATATTGAAAGAAAGACTGCAATTTATGTTCTATAAATATATAATATTATTATAAATGTATTTTGTAAAAGATAAGTGGTTTACCCTCCCTCAACAATGGACTTATGAAAGCAAGAAAGACGCATTATAATGCATCTTATAAGAGCAGAAGTTAAATCTTCCCACCTTTTACCCTTGGTGTCTTTTGAAAAGATGCTATCAACTTTCCCACTTAAAATTTGTGGATATTTTTCAAAATAATCCAGCATAATTTCGAATTGGGAAGCAAATGTGCGCTTCGGCATAGTTTCTTTGGCGATTCAAAACTCGAACTGAATCTGAAACCAAAAAAAATATCGCATGATGATTTCTTGATTTGCTGCGCGCGCAGCATAAATACGTCACTTCCTAGAATCAAACGAGATGTTCGAAACGACTGAGGTAGACCCCTTCTTTCGGTCGAGAAAAAGCCATTAACGTCCCGCGGTCGAAACGCTCCCAACCCAACCGAGCTACGAGAATAGACTCATAGAGCACTATGGAGAGGCGTAAGTCTACGTCAAAACAGGAAATTTATCCATATGTCCAATGAATAAATTAATAGATATTATACACTCAATCTTTCGCTAAAGCGAACTTCCCGAAATTTTTTCATAAATAAATACTTTATATTTGAAATTTATCAGCAAAATACAGCTCAACTTTTTATTTGATTTGTCCTGCATCGAAAACCGATCACTGGCGAGCACATTTTTGTTAAAATTATACGCAAGTTATTTGATTAATAACTGGATTAGTTAAAATATGGCTGAAGCGATGAAAGCAACAGTTGCCTCTATGTTGAAAGGCATAGACAGGTTAGTTCATACTTTTAAAAACGTTCTTTTAATGTAGTTCTTTTGACATTTATTAAACTCTTGTTTTAAATACTGTATTCCATGATCTTGCTTATGTGTGTAGTGACATATATTGCAATTTTTTTAGATATAACCCAGAGAACCTTACAACATTGGAAAAATACATAGACATTCAAGCGAGAGAAAATGCTTATGATTTAGAAGCAAACTTAGCAGTTTTAAAGCTGTAAGTTAAACAAGCATATGTGTTTGTATTGATAAACATTGTATGTATTTTTTAATTTGCAAAAAATTGAAGTAATAAATTTTTCTGTTTGTTTCATCTTTAAAACGATTTAAAAAACGTTTTTGTTACACCCTGACCTGTATATTGGGTTCATCGAATTTCCACTTTTTCTCATCATTAAAATATGGTTGAAAGCCATTTATCATCATGAAGCACCATTTTATTTGTTCAGTTTGTTGGTGCTGTCTTATGGTGTGCCTTCAAATTTAGCTTCAACATTTTTTTGAAAATATTTCTTTTAGGATCTCTTATTCTGTTAATTTGTTTTTGGATACTTCAGTTTTCCTATGCAGTCTGTCATAGTGCCATGTTTTTCTTGGATGCCATACTTATCTCGGGGGGAGTTCTTGGTTGGTATCTAGAAGTTGGAAAACACGCGGTTTCGTCACCAATATGCTTACCTGAGGAATCAAGTGGATTAGTTCCATTGGCAATCCATCGGCTAGATCGCTTACGCCATGTCAAGCGTTTTGCGTTCTTGAGTTGTTTACATACTACGTGGATTTTTATAAAACTTAAAAATATTTATTAAATATTTAATTAAATAATAGAATATATTTTAATTAGGGTGATTTCAATTAGTAAAAAAACGACAAATAGACTTGGGTTTATTTAGTGATTATATATTTTTCTGATCATATAATTGAGAGATTTTTTCTTTGCCTTATAATAAAAATCATTTGCATGGAATTTTTGAAGTTGCTCGGTCATATTTTGGAATTCATCGTTTGGAATGCTTTCTTCACCTGCGCGATGGTTTCCTTGATGCACCGCACTGTTCATTTTTCTTTTTCATATATTAAGAGCGTTTCATCCCAAGTGAAAATATTAGAATTGAGTAATTCTTAATTTTTTTACTATTACTTGTTTTGAAGAACATTTGCCCTAAACTGCTAAGGGCAAATGTTCTGCTGCTTCATTAGAGTAATTGGAAGAAGCTGATTCCGTACATTCACTAAGCTAGCGAAGCTACTAGGATCCTGCTTTGCTGAAAACGAAGCCGCTGATGTTTTTTCAAGTTTAAAAAAATTTGCCTGGTGCCCACTTCAGATGCCGCAGGCATCGCGAGCACAATTTCTTCTGCTTCAATATAATAATTAAAAAAAACAGATTCCTTACATTCAATGAGCTAGCAGAGTTAGTAGTTCTGTTGAAATGTTATATTTAAAACGGGAGGTAGTGCAACGACAAACCACAAACGTAATGGGTTCAAAAAAAGATTAACTTTTAACTGGGACCGATGCACGTTTGTTTACCATTAGCATTCGCCTTGCTTTGGCGACTTGGCGTGATGACACCGTTTTAATAAGAGTGTGTTCCAACTTGTAGATTTCAACCTTTTTCTTTTGTGTTCCAGATTTTCTCTTATTATATTATTTGTCACCTTTTTGCGAAATTCTGCACTCTCCAAAGGTTGCTTTAAAATATCAAATGTTTTTCACGTTTCCCTTTCATTTGTAAATATAAAATTTATATAACCTCCTTTTAAATACCTTTATCATTCGGCATATCCTTGAAATTATTATAACAGCAAGTACTATTTCTAGAACAAGCTTGAACAATTCTTCTAAAGCTGTAAAAGTGACGAATATTTGACAATATTCATTTAGAAGAAATGTTAATAAATAGCTGTCAGTGAAAAATGGTTTTATAGAGCAGATAATTATTAACTATATATTTTCAATCTCAAATCAGATTATGTCTATTTTTATGAAAAAGCAATTTTTCTATTCTCTGAATTGTAATAACATTTTTAATTATTGTCGCATGCTTTTCATTATATATTCAAATAAATCAATAAATAAAAATTCGTCAAATCATTTCTAGAAATACGTGAACCATACTTTAGATTAGAATGCCATTTTTTATATCTATAATTTAGGGACAGGATATAGTGTATCTTACTATATAAGTAATCATTTATCTTTTAAAATATTATCATATAACTTCTGTTTATATGTACATTTTATCTAAATAGATCGTAAATCCAAAGTCAATATCTTTCATATATTTTATATTTTAAAAGCCTCAAGTTGATGAATGAGACTAGGAAAGAGTGGGATGAAAAATAAATATCGTTAATTTGTAGTTTATGGTATGGTCTTGTATTCCACGATTTTTTCCTTGTGTAACTCCGAGTGGCATTGACGACTTTTGTCACCAAGAGAATGGACAGCTTGAAAAGATTAATCCTTTTGATGCTTTATGTTTTTAATGAGCAAGCGAAGCTACTAGGTTCCCACTCCTGCTGCTATCAAAGCCGTAGGATGTTTTTTTAAGTTAAAAAAATTTGCCCGGTACCCACTTTCGATGCCGCAGGCATCACATGCACAATCTATTCTTTTCAGATGCTGCAAGCATTATGTGAAAAGTTCGTGATGCCACTCGGAGTTACGCCAGGAAAAAATGGCAGCAAACAAGACTGCACCATTAACAATAGCTAGACCATAAATACTGTGTCCCAGGTGCTGATTATCTCTGCACCATGGTACAGATTTATGATTAGTAAATATAAATCGGGGGTCAATCCAGGTTTTTTTTAGGGGCCCATTTTTGGGGAAAAAAATTGTGAAATTTTTTTATCGTGTAAAACTTTCAATTTTAGCAGTCGTATTTCTATATTTTTCCTTTAATATCAAATGTGTTTCATTGAAAAATTTAAAAAAGGTATCATTTTTATATAATGGAATTTTGTAAAAGGGCTGTTTTTATGAATTTGAATTTTATGAAGGGGCCGTTTTTATGAATTTGAATTTTGTTATTGGGCCGTTTTTATGATGTGGAATTTTGTGAAGGGGCTGTAAGATGGCCCCAATTTTCGCCTGGATCGACCCATGTATAAATTAAGATTGTAATTGTATGAAGTAGCCCATGTATATATTGTATTTAGGGTTGCCATACATCCTGTATATACGGGACTATCACCGTATTTCATTACTCAGTCCTGTATTATTTATTTGTCCCTTTTTCACCCTTATATTGATCGGATGTAATCAAGTTATATGAATACGAATTTGCCATTCTAGACCACAGTGCAAATGTGGAGAGAATATTTTCCCGAATGTCAACTCAATGGTTGGACGAAAGAAATAGGTTGTTAATGGAGAAAACTTAAGCAATTTTCATTTGTCATTATGGTTATAAAATGACTTGCGTCCAATTTTATAATTATGTGAAAGAAGAAAATGATTTAATTAAGAAAGTAAAATGAACTTAAAAATATGATTGGGGGGAGTAGCTTGGCATTTTTTTATTATTCTAATGTGTTCTTTTTTTAGATTGCTTAAACCGTATAGATTTTGGTACAGCTTTGATAAATGCCCCACTGGTGATATTTTTTGATTTCGACCACTTTTTACATTTGACACCGAAAGCCGTCATTTTTTACATTTGGCACCGAAAGACATCATTTTTTACATTTGGCACCGAAAGACGTCATTTTCCAGGTCGGAAGTAAAAAAATAAGCTAGATTCCTAACATTCAATAAAAAGGCGAAGCTATAAGGTTCCCGTTTGCTGAAAGTGAAGCCGCTGATGTTTTTGTTTAGTTTAAAAATTTTGCCTGGAACATGTTTGCAAGATGACAATATGCAACAAAACAGTCGCCATGTTTGTTTACACAACAAAAAAGTCACCGAAATTATAAAATATCACCAGTATATATATATACTGACAAAAATTTGGGCCATATTTCAAATCTGCTCCCAGATTTTTCTTATCGGAGTAAAATAAATCATTACCTGCCCACTTTTGTCATGTTTTATTTATTTAGCTCTTAAATGTCCCTTATCAATAATGCTTGGCAATTCTTGCAACCCTAGTTATGTTCTTAAATTTCTAAAAAAGTAAGGACTCTATTTTTTTTTAAAAATTTATAACCAGTTATTGCCAGAAGTGCTTATGTGTGTTCGTGATTCATCTCGTATATTGGTGTACACTTTAATATTTAGAAAGTACTAGGTTTGGTATTCAGACATCAGTTAAAAGGTGAAAACTAAAGCCATTTAAAAAGTGCTTTTGAGTAATATTCTAAAAGATTTCAGTGTATCAGTGGCAAATCCAGGAGGGGGTGGGGGCTATGGGACTGCAGCCTTCCAGAGCAAGACCATAAATCTTTATTTTATTAAAAATCACTACTGCTGTTTTTTCTTAATCTCCCTTTAAAAAAAGACATTTCTTCCTGGCTTTTGACAGGATCAAAAATTTTTCCTCTTTTGTAATTTAATTTGTATTTTTACCATTGTCACAGTCAAAAATATGTTTTTGCTAGTTATTTCATTGTGTTTTTTAATTAAATTCTCGAAAGTTTTGTAGTGTTCTTTGTGATTCTTATTGTCAGGCGAGTCAAGTTCAAGTGTTTTGGTTTACATAAGGTTTGGCATTCGTTATGACAATATGAAATTTTCTATACTTCGGCTCCCCCAGACCCAAATCCTGGATTTGCCACTGCAACGTATGGTTAGGAAGATATGGCTAATAAATAAAACTTGATTTCGGTAGATTATTTTAGTCTCTTAGAAGCCAAGTCTAATTTTTTGATATTTTCTGATTTTTGTAAATTTTGAAGGAATTAATAACATTATTTTTAGTTATTAAAGGATGTACTTGTTGCTTCATTAGAAGACTTCATGTACTTTTGCCAATCAAATTAATAAACCGAAAATTTTAAAAATTATTGAATTAAAAAACATGAATTTTCTCAATATTTTTTTCTGGACTTAACTGCATTGGCTTCTGAATGACTCATTTAATTAATCTACTGGATGTTTTTGTTTTTTTTAACTGGCACTACTCGGAGCTATCTGTATTTCAGTCTGTCAGCTGGAATGCCACAAAATTTGGTAGGGGATCTTAAGATTCAATGGGGAAAAAAGATTCCTAAAAAAAATTCTTATGAACAAATTTTGTACAATTTGTTTAAAGTTTTATGTGCACGGTGATTATAAATGAAGTTTGCCTTTTCAGAGCACACTGTAGCGCTAACTTAAGTGCCAACTGAAATATCTTTGTAACCCTTTGGGACAGTTCATTTGCCATGGGTTGATAAAGGTGAAAATTGTGGCCATTTTGCGGCCACTTCACAAAATTCCACTTCATAAAAACTGCCCCTTCACAAAACTCAAATTCACGTAAAATATAGAAATATGACTGCTAAAATTAAAGGTTTTACATGATAAAATTTTTTTTCATAAAAATATTTTTTTTTTTTCCAAAAATTTTTTTTTTTTTTTTTTTTCTTCACAAAAATGGGCCTCTAAAAAAAAAGCTGGATCGACCCTGTTTGATGCGTTAAAGTGATATTGCACTGAAATTTGTTATTTATTTGTCTAATTTTCTGTTGCATCGCATTTTCTCCTATTGACTATTTTTGGAACTAATTTTTTTTTCACT
The DNA here is from genome assembly GCA_013235015.1 of Araneus ventricosus. Classification (NCBI taxonomy): domain Eukaryota; kingdom Metazoa; phylum Arthropoda; class Arachnida; order Araneae; family Araneidae; genus Araneus; species Araneus ventricosus. Next base: position 14,625 of record BGPR01018744.1, on the reverse strand, counting down.
CAGCATTATTCCCCCTACCAAATTGGGTGGCATTCCAGTTGATAGATTGAGCTACAAATGTCTCTGAGTAGTGTCAGTTTACAAAAACACATCCTGGACAGTAATACTGCATTATTTTTACCTGGCCCATTTGAAAAATGCTGTAAGAATGTTATCGATCTTTCTTTGTAAAAATATCCTCATACCCATTTTGAAGTATTTGGTTTGTTGAAATTTATGTATTAAATACTTCTCTATTTTTTTATAAACAATGGTACTTATTCTGCTAGTGAAAAAACAGCTTTTGCCAGATCTAGAAGTTTATGTAAAATGAAGCCTGGTTGATAGTGTGTAGCAAAGCCTTTTTTTTTTTTTTTAATTTTTTTAAAAAAGAAAAAGATTTATAATTGGTTTCATTATGCTTAATTTATTTCACAGCAAACAAATTCTATATTTTGCACTTATTTTGGTTGCTGTCAATCTAATTGAAAAGTACCTAGATAATTTTTAAATTCTCTTATAAAGAATGGCAATCCTTGCGACAAAATAAGTCAAGTTTCACATTCTTAAGGATAATCATAATTTTTAAATACTTAGTTTGTGTCTTACATTTTTGCTATATGGTATTTAATTTTTCATCCTATATTTATGTGCTGTGTCTCATTATATCACTTCCTGAAGATTTCCATAGCCATTTTTATGACAAATTGATCTTCAGATATTTAGAACATTAAATTGCTTTCCAATTCTTTCAGGTATCAGTTTAATCCAACTCAATACCGTTTACCTGTGGTGCAGATGATCCTCTTAAAAGCTCTCACCAACTTGCCCCATACAGATTTTGTGCTCTGCAAATGCCTCATCGATCAACAGAATGTATCCTTTTTCTGTTCAATTTGTACTTATGCTTATGTTTTCTTTTATCTTTTAAGTGTAAAATCTTTCTTCTTGATTAATGTTATATTTCATTATTCAGTATATCCAGTCTGTTGTTTTAGATCATATGAGATCATGTAGTGTAATTTAGAGCAGTGGTGCGCAAACTATTTTCATTTCCGACCCCCTCACTTTGTGTAAAATTTTGGGGTCGTGATCACTTTTTTTGAAAAAAAAAAGCCTTATGTTTTTTATTGTCAAATAATTTTTTTTTAATTTAGCAACCCACAAAAATTTTCTTTCAACCTCCCGTTTGCACACCACTGATTTAGAGCAGCAAAAGCTACGATAGGATGGTCAGTTATCCATTTTTTAACCCCTTTTGCAATGGTGCACCTTTAAGGTGTTTCCCTGGGACAGAGCAGAGACAAAAGGAATCGTTCCACGTTACTGGGGTTTCGCATCGCTAAGCCTAACTTTAGGGGGGGGGGGAATTAAGCCCTAACCTTGTAGTTTTTGGTACCATTTTAGAGCTGTCATGTACATTAAAATTAGTGTTTAATAATCTTTTCCCTTTAATTTATATGAAAATATTATATATAAAAATGTGCTTACCTTGAAAATTTTCAAAAGCGTTATTCAAATTATTGTGAAGTTTTAATTGACAAAATGTGAGTTGTTTCATTAAAATTTGTCAAATAACTGTATTAATTGGAGATTTTGGCATTTATTTCTTTATTTGTGTTCTATGTTTTCTATGTATAGCTTATGGTCATAAAAATGTTCAAAGATAGGTTCTTGGATTTTTTTTTTTTTTTTTTTTGGATTAAAAAAAAGCTGTGAGTGAAAAAAAATTTAAAAGCCCTAATTTAGAGAATACTGTCTCATTCAAATAAAATTTTATATTGTGTAAAGCATAATTGCTTGAGAAATGTTAATTTTCTTTAATTTATAAATAGCTAGAACATGATGATATAAAGAACATTGTATATCTTCACGACCTTCTTGAAACCTGCCATTTCAAAGCATTTTGGGTAAGTTTGCTCAGAGTCATATGATTTCTTAAATTAATTTTGCTTTGCTTTTGTTCAGCTTATTGAAATTATTTTTGTCTTGTGACAATCTTTTTCATGAGTTTGGTTTTTATAAATGTGCACTTGAATTTTATTCTTTTAATTTTGAGGCTTTTTCCATCCCTATAATTTCAACACTCTCAGTTATTTTCTTGTTTTTTAAACTGTTTTTCTCACTTGTTAGAATTGTAAAGACAATCTTTGAATTGTTTTTGTGCTATAAATAAGAATTGGGGATTGTTATTGTATGTGTTTTTGTAAACAATAGAATGATCTTGTATATATCTATGCTTATAAAAGGCAATGTATGTGTGTGTGCGATGTCCAGACGAACCTATCGCACTTACAGTCATGAAATTTGGCACAGAGGTAGATGTAATGGTGACTCAGTGCACCTAGAAGGCAGAATTTTAAAATTTAATCTAGAAAATTTTTTATTTAATGTTTTGTGTTCTTTTGGGTCATTTTTGGTGCATTTACAGCTGTAGTATCTTTTCTAATGATCATTGAAAAGCAATCAATGCACCATCGGATAGAACAAACAATTTTCATTCTAATGAAGTTTGTTTTGAATTTCCAACATAATTTACCGAATTTTTGAGAAATTTTTAAATATTAGTCACTTTTATGGTAATTTTTGATAAGGATTTCTTCAAATTCTCGTAACTAGCTTTCTAACAACTCTATAATTTTCACTTCTTTCAGCTTATAACTGGAACGTTTCTGTCGGATTTAAAACAAGAACAGTTAAAATATCTTTTTTTTTTTTTAAATTAATTTTTCCCTGATCAGTCCAAACAGTTTTTTACTTTCTCATATACAAAGAGAGAGTATTGTAATCGTCAAAAAATTTGAATTCGAGATTTTGGCAAATCTCCACGTTTTAGACCTCCCTGAGTCCGAAAAACACAATTTTGAAATTATGTCTGTGTGTGTGTCCGTCTGTGAACACGATAACTCAAACTATTAGAGCTACGGGGATGAAATTTGGTATGTGGTCTTTAAACATAATTTGTAGGTTTCTGTCAAATTTTGGACAAAATCCGTCAACAGGAAGTCTTGTATGTCTGTATGTCCGAAGTCATGTGAACACTATAACTCAAAAATTTGAATAGCTAGATGGATAAAATTTGGTACACAGTTTTATTGTCATGAATGTAGGTCCATATAAAATTTTGGGCCAAATCCATCAACAGGTTGACTGTCTGTTGGTCTGTATAATCGCATACTTGTAAAAATTATATCTCGTAAGCCCTTTGGCTTAGATAAATAAAACTTGATATCGTGGATGCTAACATTATAGATCTGTGACCAATTTTCATCTCATTCGGTTGAAAAACAGGTATTCAAATTACATATTTAGTTCAAAATGCACATTACGACTGTGTGTTGGCGAGCGTTTCGCTTATTTTACTCAAATGAGTATGGTTGGCGTTTGACCTCAGTGAAAATTGAAGCGAGCCGCAAACATGCGCTTCGGAAATTATGGCAATCCCCAAAACGAAACTTCTTTTTGATATTCTCCAGATGGACTCCTGTGATTAACCAGAGGTGTAGTGAAATGTTGTGCAATATCTATAGTAAGATTTTGTACTCAAAAACGTTAAATAAAGTTGTGGTACCTCAGCGCGGGTAAAAATTGTGAACATACGCAATTTTTTTGCAAAATATTAAGTTTTTTGGAATTCATAAATTTTATATGTTTCATTGTAAATCACCACTCATAATTTTTTTTTTTCAAAATATCCAGGCCTTGGGTAAATACCCCAAAAATATTTACCTACCAACTGGGTGTTTACCCACCCCACATTACTGGTCATACGCGAGAAAGTTTCGGGGAGGTCACACCCGCTGGTTTCCTAGCGAGATTTGACAGCGATACTTTCTCCAGACGATCCCAGAATGCATTGTTGCTTCCTTGTAGGATTTGTTGTAATATGCCTTCATTCCCAGCCTGCATTTCTACAATCCGATTCCTTCTGGTGACATCATTGTCGAGAGGAAAAATCAACAATGTGTATCTTTTGTTTTGATTTTGTTTTCAAAACTTTTTTGTGTCATTGTGGTCATTTTTTCCCCCCATTATGTCGGAAGTCCTGATTCCACGGGCAACTCCATGTGTTTACTGCTAGTATAATATAAAGTGATATTCAGAATTTATATTGAGGGGAAAGTGCTATTATTTTGGTAATGACAAATAAGTCATTTAGAAACACACTCAAACTGATGTTTTTATCATGGTTTTGAGAGAATGTGGAGACATGAGTCTTAGTTTAGACCTATTTCTTGAGTAATCGGAGGATATAGAGGCACTTTCAAACAGAATATTCACCCAAAGTAAAGTTTCTGTGAAAGTTTTCTGATAATTCCAATTGCCTAATTTTACCACAAAATAAATTTCAAAAATCGAGTGAGCAGTTTGTGGGTACCCAAATGTGAGGGTTGATATTCCTGTTTTATATTCAATTTAGGACTTCAGGATTTTGAAGAAATACTTTTATTTATTCTTATTTTGTTTCACAAATGTTTTTCAAAGTATTCTTAACATTTTTCAAATGAAATCCTGAAATAAAATAATCATCGATGGTCATAACCAAAAGAAAAATAGTTTGAAAAAAAAAATGGAATCGTAAAGTTTCAAGTTAATACAAAAAGTTCAAGAGTTGAAAACAAATAAGAAATATTCATGAAGTAAAGAAGAATATTCTAGAAAGTGAAAAAACAAATTAAAATGTTCAATGTCCAAGATCATCAGTCACATTAAGGCTCTTGGTTAGCATTTTTGTTGTGAAGAAGATCCAGATGAAACAGTTGACATTAATCCCCAAGTGCTGCAGACTTAATTGTGAATAAAAAAGTGGGACCTCAGTATTTCATAGTGGTAATGGGGATTAGGAATAACTAATCTATAGAAATTTGAATGGAGTTTTCTTCTTTTTAGGCTTTTGGTTTCCTCCAAAAAATAAAAAAACTTTAAAGCCCTCCATAAAAGTTTAAATACGCGTTGGAAAATAGAAGAGAGCTTTATATATAATTTAATTTTGCGAAAGTTTTGCTACTGCTGATTTTGGTCCGTTTTTAAAAATTTCTTGCTAAACGATTCAGAAAAGTGTAATTTCATTAATATATACCAAAACTTTTAAGTGAATTTCATTATACTAGCATCTGAATGAACATAATAGTTATAAATGTATTTATATAATTTACAATTGCAAAAATAAAAAGATTGAAAGTATTTCTTATATGATTATAAACATTTTCAAATGTATGTCATTGGCTATTAACTGTCTTCTATTATATTTTGGTAGGATGGAATAAAGAAAGTCATGCCACTGATCATAGGAATTACAGGATTTGAAGATTCCATTCGGAAATGTAAGTGTGTGCTTTTCAGTATTGAAGGTTTCCTATGTTACTAATTTATCTGTTTTTACAGCATATTGTAAATAAGTTTGTAGTTAAAATTTTAAAGTAAAGATGTAGTTACTGAGTTTTTAAGATAAATTCCAGAAATTGTTTTAAACTTGCCTGTCATGAAAGCATCGAGATGATAAAGATTCATCCTTAAATTGTAAAATTTTTATTTAATGGACTGTTAAAGTATTTTATATAATAAGTCAAAGTTGGTATGTTATTGCACTTATTTCAATACTTTGATTCTTACTTTCTTCAGCTATTTCATTGATATTCTCTTTTATTACAAATTTTATTCATTTTATCCTAATGTATAAATTTAAAACAATATTGACCACTATAAAGTTTTGAATATTTTTTTGTGTAGCAAATATCGAGGGAAAAAAAAATAAAATGCTGGTGATAAGTGTTATAGCTTATAACACTTATCACCAGCATTTACTACCAATATTTGAAAGTTGCTACCAAAAAAAAAAGTGCTAGTAGATCTTAAAAGACAAGCAGATAAATTGTGTCTACTTAGCTGTCAATGTATTGAGGCTTAATTTTATTATTTATATATATATATTTAAATATAATGCTTATTTTGTTCAGTTAAATCTTAAGTTGAATGATATGCTAAATAGAAAAACCAACTCTGTGTTTGTTTTGCTATCTTAAATTACATTTCCAAGTCTTATTTTATTTCTATTTTGGAATTAGCTATGAATATGGTAAAATATCTTTTTTATTTTATCTCTTGCTTTCCAAATCATTTGTCGTCACAAGAAAATGCCCTAATTTAAAAATAAAAAAATCCTGATCGTCAACTGTCCAGGACAAATTGGATTTTTTTCTGTGTGTGTGGAGAGGGATATTTTTATTATTTAATGATTAAAATATACGACACTAACATATAGAGATGAAAGATCTTTTCTAGATAATTGAATATATGTGTGTAGAACTTATCTGTGTATGCTTTTTGATGCTATCAGTAGATATTGCAGATGAATTGTCTGTTAATCATGTTTTTCAATCTATTGGCCACAATTAAAAAAATCTTCCAAATTGCATAGACTATTTAAAATTAAAACATATGGTTGTAATTTTAGATTTCGGGAAACATAAACATTTTGAAAGTACCATGTATGTAAGTTGTGTATTTCTTAGTGTGATGACACATAACTTTGAATGTCCGACTACTTACAAGTTGTCACTGGGGTTTTAAAACTTCACTATGTATATGATGAAAGCTCATTACATCAAATGCTAAAATAAATTAATTTTCCTCAGCAAATTTTAAGACAATCCTACCCTTTGTCTCAAGGAGACTAAAGGTTAGTCCCCTCTCATATACAAAATTTTAATTCTATATTTATGTCTGCAAAAGTACTGTTAGTTTGTTATTAATGATTATATGGGTGTCAGATACAAGATATTTTATACAGTAAAAGCTTAACTAACCGGCATGCTCGGGAAACGCCGATTTCCGTATACCTGAAAAGTCCGGATAGTTGAGTGTGACGGAAAAAATGGGGGGGGGGGGCGTAGCCATAGTTTTTTTTTTTTTAAATTTTTTCGGCCAAATAATTTTTTTTTGTCATTTTGAAATGTGAATTAAATATAATTTTATAGAATACTTCTGTATCTTCCATAACATTGTATTTTTTACAAAACATATTATGAAGATTTTAATTTAACATTGATGATAAAAAAAAGTATGATCTGTAGCCGAATTTTTACCGTAAATATACAGATTGAAAAAATATAAGCATATAAAAATAGCCCATGAAACTGAAAAATATTCTACTCAGCAAGAATAATAAAACTCTTTGAAATGATCATAAACAAATTCCAGATTGAATATCAAAACTAATTATCTTTGAAAAAATCGAAAGGATTATTGCGCAATTCGCACTCCTGCATGTGATATTACGTAATCGAATTTAACATCTGCCGGTATTTGGAGATTAAATAAATAAAGGAAAAGAAAGAGACTTACCCCATGAGCTTTTTTCCTACTGATTCTATCCCTTTAACTTTTTTTCGGTTGGCGATTTCATTTTTAGGTCTCGTTTTTCGATGAAAGGCGAGGAACTTTTTTTATTATTTTTTTTTTTTGGTTCCCACTTTTGCTTTTGAGCCCCCCCCCCCCCGTAAAAAGGACAAGTCTGTGTGCGTCACAGTACTATATATTGCTTTATTGTTGTTTTTTTCTTCCTTCTACGCCCTTCCGTGCGGAGCGGACGTTGCATTCCAGAAATAAATTGTCAGCGTGAATGGAATGGCGTTTGCTAAATTTTGGATTGTGGATGTAAAATTTTTAAAAAAACTCATTTTCTAATTTTTCCGGTTAGTTGAGCTTTCCGGATACTTGAATGCCGGATAATCAAGAGTTTACTGTAGTATTGAAAATTAATTTCTGGAGTCTCAACTTTTTCTTTTAATTACTTAGATGCATAAAATCTGCATTTTAAAATAGTTTTTTTGCTTGAAAGATAAATTCCCATTAAATCTTCTGAACTGGTATTCAAATAAAAATGAACAGTAAATTTTTCTATTGTGCTTAATTCATTATTAATTTTATGAAGGATTGAATTTTGTGAAGCATCTTCAAATTTTCATTATACATTTTTTCAATTGAAGCTGTTCAGTGAAATTTCAAATCAGCGAATGAAATAAAAAGCATGGCAATATTGAAATTTAAAGTTCTGATTATTATTTATTTTTCTACTTCTGCTTATTTACTTAATTTTATTTATGGTAACCTCTTCATTATTGATTAATTATAAATTTCCTTCCACTTTTTACAACCTACTGCAAACCTGCCAACTCGCCTGCTTTTGGCGGAAGTCTCCAGCTTTTTAACAATTTCTCCCGCCTCCCAGTTCTCATTGATTTCCTCCCGCTTTTTAGTATTTTCAAGGAATTGGAGCAAATAAATAGTAATAATAAAAAAAAGCAGTAAATGAGAGACGAAAGAAAAATCCAGCGCTTGTCGCGACAACGTTCTCCTCAAATTTCAAGTGTGTGACGTCATTCCCCTATGTATTTGTCCTTAGTTCTTTGCTGTGGTATCATGTTCAAGCTTGTGGACTAGTGACTATCGTCATTTGTTTTCGGCATATGCACTGCTTTGACTGTTTAGCACGCTAGGCAGAATTGGTTTATCTCTTCTGCCTGTCTTGTCGTGTTAGGGGTATCTCCGAAATATTTTCTATAATTTTTTTTGTGCATGCATTTCTTTTTCTACCAGTCCAGATCTGTTGTCATCGAAAGAATCTAAAAAGAAATACCAGACTGTATTTACCAAGGCTTCTTCTGAGGAATATTTGTTTATAATCGCTTCGAAAACAGATAAATCTCATCCATTTTTTACCATTTGCATGTTTGGGTTTTCAATTGCTTTTGGCAAAATCTGCAACAACTTCTTTAAAGGAGTAAAAGTACATTATGTAATTTGTAAATAGGACTTTTTTGTAAGCAGAACTGGACTGTAAGTATGAAAAAAACTATAATCAAGAAATATATATGAAGAAATGTAAATCCATAAATTAAAGCTCTGAAGTACAAAAAAATTTATAGGTAAGTCAATAATTTATATTGGTAATACTGTCTAGATATAAAATATGTATGGAAGAGTGAGGACTAAAAAAAGTGTCTTTTAAAAAACTGATCCGATTATTTTAAAACCCAGCTAAGCAATTTTTAAAAATCAATACATTTTATTAATTTTGTAAAAAGAAAAAGTTAAATAAAGTAAATGTTGGCCCTGCTTTGCATTTGTAATTGTGTATGCAAATTGAAAATGTCTTTTTTTTTTTTTTTTCAAATCTGGAGGTTCGCAGACCTGCTACTGTTTATTAGATGTAAAAGAGTTGAAATTAGTAATGATTAAATATAGTTTTGTTGCATGACTATAGTTGATTAAGCTGCATGTGATATTTCATCATTTGGATTTTAATAATGTTTTATATTTTAGTTATTTGTCATGTTGTGAACATCACCTTTCAAAGTATCGAGAAAGATACCCTTTCGACATTCCTTGGGGGTCTGCCGGGTATGCTTATTTTTCCTGTTTTTTACTAGTGTTTTTCATTAAAATTGTGCTGTATTATTTCTGCAGATAGCTTTTAGTCATGAAATATTTCATATATATTCTCTCAATTGTAATATAGTTTTTTAATTTATAATCTATCCGTAAAACTTTTCAATAAACATAAAAAGGAATTCATTCGCTATTTTATTGTTAAGTTTCTCTTTGGAGCTTTTAAGATATCATATAAGAGACTCGTTAATAATAATTTATTTATTTAAGAGACTTGTTTCATAACTTCTATTAACTGAACTAAAAAAAAAAAATCATTGGTTTTGATGTTTATTACTGTTCTTGAGAAGGTGAATTTTCTACATTTCCTTATGTTTTGTTTCCCTTTTTATTTAGTTCCTAAATAAAGTTTTCCTTTTTCTTTATGAAAATTCTGAATGTTAGTGTAATTATTATTATTATTATTATTATTATTATTATTATTATTTTTTGCATTTCTGATGTGGCATTTCGTTGACTTAATAGTAATATTTGTTACTAAATGTGAAAATCTATCTTTTGCAAATGCTTTTGTCCTGTTAGTCGGTGCTTTTTGCTATGCTAATTGATGTAGTCATTTTTTTTTTTGCATGAGTTGTCCACTTATTGCACTTAGTAAATTATTTTGCAGAAGTAATCCATATATTGCACCTTTTTATTTTTTTCCCCCATGCCAATCTGAAGTAATTTAAAACCAAGTACTATCATCCTGTCTAGCAATCTTCTGCTTGAAACAATGCACAATATTAATATGACATTGAAATATTTAAATTATTTGGCTAAAATGCAATTATTTCTTTTCAAAAAGGTGTTTATATACAAGATTATCAATCAAATAATTAGAATGAACATTTTGAAAATTTTCTGCTAGATTGCTGTGTTAGAATTGTATTTTTATTTTGAAAATATGTGCAAGTATGGCTGTAAGATTGTTTCATAGCCGAGAAATAAGCTGATTTCATTTTGTGACATTTGGTAAAAAAACACTGATCCAACCTTTGAATGGTAGGTTTTTGCTTTGCCAAAGCTAAAACTCTGAGAAAAGTTAATGATTATTGTATATTTAGACCCGGTCACTTATATAACCTTACCAGTAATAAAGCATAAAGTATTCTTAAATACAATTATCTTCCCTAGAAATATTTTTGCAATAGTAATGAGGCTTTTATTACCCATTAAATTCAAATGAATGAATGTACATCATGTACCTTTTGCAAATTTCTCAGTTTACTAAAATGGTGCAGTAAATACTGTTTTGGATCAAGTTTGAATTTAGTAAATCTAGAATTCTACAGCAGAAATTTTCTGTCTAATTGCTTGTAGTTGTCATTGAATAAACTAAGATTCTTTTTAAAAATGGGCTGGGCATCTCGCTTTTGGAAAGAAGAAATGGCACAAGTTGGAATTTTGAAATATGAAGGAATTTACTTCTTGAGTTTTGAAATCGCAAAGAAAAAAAAATCATAATAGTCTTAAATCTTTTGAAGCATATGCATCAGTTTGGTAAAAGAAATGGAGGAAGGAGTGCTTCAGCCATACCTGCCAAAGAACACTGTTCGATTCTTTGGCATCCAACTAATTAGTTCAGCCACAAGAATTGCTAAAAAAATAGTGGGATTAAAGCTTGAGTTTTAACCACCAGAAGGATTATTAAGAAATTTCAAATAATTAAATAATTGAAAGTAAAATATATGCTCCAGCTCAAGGCTTGTCATAAAATGCAATGGCTACTCTTTGTAAAGGAGCATTTGCATTGGTCTTCCTAGTAAAGAAAGCTTAATTTTTACTGTTGAAAAAATTTCATTATGGATTTATTGGACAGGCTCTCCTATTACCGTGATTTAAGGAAGGAGGAACAAATTATATCGCATTGGCATTCAGATTTTGGCTCTGTTAGGGTATAGATAGCAATTAATTCCAATGGTGTCCTTGATGTAATCTTTTTAAAAGGTAGACAACAGAAGTGTATTTAGTATTGTTAAAAAACGTGCAACGAAAGCTTAATTGGCATTGCATACAAATACTTTATTTTTCAGCAGAACAATTCTGCTTGCTATTAACATGGCTACATGTCATTAGACAGTGGTTTGCTGTTCAAAATATGTAAGTTTTAAAGTGGCATCTGTCTACTCTAGACTTAAATGTAATAGAAAATGTCTGGGATGTCTTATTGCATGATGTTTGCCATGATAGTAAGCAATATGACAACTGCAATTATTTAATTCAAACCATATAAGCACTATAGAAGAAAATTGTCCTTCAGAAACAAATAGTTTTATGATTTCTTACCAAGTAGAGTTTTCAAATTAATGAAGGTAGAAAGTATTAAAACATTTATTTTTCAGCCTTAATTTTACTTAAATAACACAGGTTATTCAAGTGAAAGGCCATTTTATTAATAAATTAGTATTTTTCAATCGTTCATAAGTAAGAAATCTTTTTATCATGATGTTTTATGGATGAAAATCCATTTAATAAACTTATCTTTGAAGTGATAATAAAATATTACTGTTTTTTTCTTCTTATATATAAGAGGCTATTCAAGTGATCGGTACAGCATATGTGAGATCTATTAATTTGATTTAACTGCCAAGAGAAAAACTTGTACACATTTGCAGTAGTAAAATGTTTTATTGAATTCATTGAGTTGTCTTTTTGAATTTTAGAAATGAAGCTTTTTGTCATTTTTTGTTGCCACTGATGTTGCTCATATCTTTTTATTTGCAAAATATTCTTTCTATTTTAAACTCTTATCTTTAGCACTTCTCTTAAATTTGATTATTTTGAATTTATTATTTAAAAATCAGTGTAAAATTTGGAGCAGTAACTTTTTAAGGACGTAATGTAATTTGTGCAAAAAAGTACTGCTGAAGTTTTTTTGGTCAAAGTTAGCATTAGCCTATGAAAGGTTCTCTGACTATTTATTAAAAGCAGTGTTCTTTTTAGTTTTGCTTAAAAATTTTCATTTACTATACACATCAGTTGTAGAAGTTCTACTGATTTTTTTTTTTGCCATTGATATGTAATGCAGGTATAATATTTAAAGTGGATAGTTTTATTTTGAACAATAACAATCTACGACAAGTTTGACTAAATATCATCTTATTATGTGACACATTAAATGTTCAGTGTAGTGTAGTTTGAATAATATCACATTTTGCACCTACACAAGATCTGTTTTTGGAAGGAATTTTATGTTCGTATGTGGTCAGATGAAGAAAATGAACAATCTCTCTTTTTAATACCACATCAGAAAGATGTTTACTTCCAAAAGATTTAACCTTCTTTTATTGCTCATGCATTACAGTTTTTGAATGGAATCAGATCTGGAATTTGTGACCTTCCATTAATCTGAGACGATCATTAAGGCCCATTAAATCTCTAGAACTCCTACCCTGTCATACAGACAACATATTTTTGTTTCTTAAACCATTTTTAATTGAAAAATATACTAATGAGTTTTTGAAATAATTTTCTCTATCTCAGGGATGAGATTCTTCCGACTTTTTTTGATTTTTAAAAAATTTTCAGACTTTTTTTCAATCAAATAAAACTTTCTCAGAATAAGGGGGGAAATATATCTGAAGATCTGAGCTCCAAACACTTAAATCAAATAGTTATAAATGAACTAGAGAGGCAACCATCCAAAAAAAGAAAAACAACTTCTTATAATATAAAAGTTCTGTTCAAGACAGCTGTATTAAAAAAAAAATGGCATCTAATATAGTTAATACATTTTTGTGTTTCTTTTGTTGTTTGTGTTGTTTACTTTCCATTTAATCTAGAAAAGTGTATTCAATATTCCAAATTTCAATTCAATGAATGTTTATCCAGAGTATTATATATGATTTTAAAAATGAAGACACACTTCAACAAACAGATGTTTTACTGATGTGTGCTTTATAATGGTACTATAATTTCTTTCTAACTCGTACTATTTTTTCTCATTAAGGGAAAATTGTATATTAATAAGATAGATTTAATACCAGTAGCAATTACAATATTTGTTGTATTTGAAATTCTTAAGTATTATTGCTCAAATGTCGTTCGCACATTTTTTCAGATTTTTTGCTTTTTTGGCAATCTCATCCCTGCTATCTAGAACTGCTACCCTATCATACAGACAGCAAATCATTTTTGTTTCTTAAAACATTTTTAATTAAAAAAATATACTAATGAGTTTTTGAAATATCTCTTTTTCTAGAACTCCTACCCTATCATACAGAAAACAAATTACCTTTGTTTTTCAAAACATTTTTAATTGAAAAATACACTAATAATATTAAAAATATATATATTAATTGAAAGATGTACTAATGAGCTTTTGAAATAATATTTAGTTTCCAAACTAAATCAACATATCTATTTCAACCTAGTTAGAAAACATTTTTAGTGTATGTGTGTATGCATACATTTTCTTTAATACTTACAATTTTGGAATTGTAGTTTCTTCAGACTAGCAAATCCTGAATAAGAGCCATGATGAACAGGTGTCTTTTTTTTTTTATGTGAAGAGAAATAAATTTATCTCAAACATTGTTATTAATTCGCTTGTTGAAGTTCTCGATGTAAAACAATTGTATCCATGGGTCGATCCAGGCAAAAATTGGGCAGCAGTTTTGCGGCCCTTCACAAAATTCTACTTCATAAAAATGGCCCTTCCCAAAATTCATAAAAACAAATCGCAAAACTCAAATTCGCACAAAATATAGAAATATTACTGCTAAAAGTGAAGATTTTACATGATAAAAAAAAATTTTTTTCACAAGAATATTTTTATTTTTCACAAAAATAGTTTTTTTTCCTACAGAAAAGGGCCCCTAAAAAAACCTGGATCGACCCCTGGTATCATTGATTGCAAAAACCGCTTGATTCAATTATATCAAAATGCTGGGATTTTTAAAAGGATGATTAATTTTTAAAATCATTGTTGGTTTTTTTTTTCCCCTAGTAGATGTTACATACCTGTAATGTGACTTTATTCGACTCTTGTCAATTCTTCACTCATTATGTAAATACCCCTTTGAATGTGAAAAAAACATAAACACAATTTTTTTTTGGGGGGGGGGGCGGGGGAATTGACTTGTGTGGTTTCTGCAGTCAAAAATTCAATTGTAGGCAATTGTTGCCGTAAAAAATCGCAGAAATGCAGCTGTGAAGTTTTTTTAATGCTAATAGAAACTGCATAGTAAGAACATGAATATTAAAATTATGACA
>BGPR01018743.1:0-26898 GCA_013235015.1 Araneus ventricosus | reverse complement strand
TCAAACAGAATAGAAGATTTCATTAGTGATTGAATTTTGAATCAAACCCAGTTATTGACTTACAAAGATTCCCCTTTGGCAGTCACTCTATGTTCTATCGTAAAATTGACTTGGTTCTGCATGCCTGACCTACCCTTAAAGTTTGTCCCTTCATTTTAGAAACGCCCTCTATGGATTCTTTTATAAAAATCTATGTCATGTATGCGTATTTTCCGAGTAAATACACATGACCACAATTTCCTAGGACAAAAATTATTTTGTGGGTATCTGGTCAAGAAACAAACACGGATTGAATCAAAAAAATATTTTATCTTCTGAACTCTCATAGCAGTCGAAATTTCCTTAAATTATATTTTTATGTATTCTCTAAGAATACATCATAAAAAAATCGCATCAACAAATAAATCTGACAAAGAAAGAGAAGATATAAAATATGATGGTCACACTATAAATTAGCTATCAGTTTTTGATACTGTGCAGACTCTGATATAGAAACTTTTAAATCATGATGTTGTCATGACAGAATAATAGCTTAGGCAACAAATTTAATATCTTCTTTTAGTCTGATATAATGCGCTAAAGTCATTTTACTCAGTTATACTTCCATTTTAGATAAAGGTGTATTTCGTCACTTAACAAGCAACACCAGCTGTCTTAATTTTTTGAAATTTCAAAGAGGAAGATTCAAATAAAATTTCCGCAACCAATATCTAATATTTCTTAATTATTTTAGAATCTACTATGAGCATGAGACTACATATTCCAACCAGAAATGAAAAATTTTTAGAAATATTCGTTACTGGTTCTAAAAATTCAGTTGAATTTCCCTCTTTGAAATTTCAAAAAATTGAGACAGATGGTGTTGCTTGCTACTCGACGATTTCTGGATATCGTTGTACATGATATGATGCCACCCTACACCCCTGGTGCCTATAACCAAGGGTTATCTAACCAGATGGGTGGGTGCAGGGTGGATGAGTGCAACAATTTCAACCACAGGGCCCTGGGAACCCACGCGAATGCCATACCCCGAACAATTTTAAATTTTCCCCTCCCCCATGGTTTAAACTTATGAAAAAACCCAAAACTTAAACTGGAGAAATTTCTGAATCAGAACAAGCATATGCCTTGTCTGGGCAACACACTCTTAAAGAGTTTGACATCTACAGACAGAAATGATAAATAAAACAATTAAACAACATAACTTAATTAAATATAAAACATACAGGAAACACACAAAAAAGTTTGGAAAATATACACAATTAAACACAAATATCAGAAAAAAACTGTTCTGAATAAAAAAAATGAACAAAGAAATAATAATAATAATATTAATTTTGACACAAATTGTTTGTTCTGTTGGTATTATGGCAGTTGCTTATACTTGTTCCGAAAAATCCACTTTCTTCCGTGCTTATAGCATATGCACGGTGAAATTTCAGTGGAGCACGAATCTAAGAATGTATAAGGAATTTGTATTCAAGCAGTTTTTATTTTTCTCAGCTTTCCCTAGGGTTGTTCATTAGGAGTTTGTCTCTCTTGTTACTGTCTGACGGTTGGTAATTACCTAATAACAAAACGTCCAAAACACAGACGGGTTTCTCCAAACAAAGTTCAAAAGCTGAAGACACAATCAGACTTTTTCAAATGTTTTCACTGGATGGTTTGCTGACGAAAAGTTTGATGTCGCTGAGAAAGGATTACTAATGAAAAAAAAGTACAGTAGAACCTCGATTTTCCGCTTGGGACCGTAATCATCTCGGATAATCGAAAACTCAGTTAATAGAGATTAAACTTTAAAATAATGACTTCTTTTCTTTCTTTAAGAAAAGAAGCTTCCAAAAGTGTTCAACTGAAATTTTAACAATAAGCCCGCAAGTGCTATCACGTATTAACATTTTAACAGACTCTTTTATTAGCCGTCAAACTTCTTAAATGCATTTTTTGAATCATTTAGATAAGAAGATTTGCCAATGTAACTAATTATCACTATTCCCTTTGTATTCTCTCAATAATTCTTTAAGATTGTTCTCGAAAGAATGTATTGTCCGGCTCAACCACGCGAAAATTTCCAACACAATTGACACCCAGATAGCATGCACATTTGCAGCAAGTTTGATTTTTTATTGATATAATCTTGTAATGGAAAACTTGGTGTGACAAATTTGTAACAAACCTCCTACAAAGTAAAATAGTATAATCGACCACCCCACTTGCAGAACAAGTCTGCTGCAAAGTTGATACGTCACACTTACGCACCACGATTGCAAAAAAAATTTGCTGCAAAGTTGATACGTCACACTTACACACGACGACCTGGATACAGTTGTATATATCTAGTATTGATCTTTGTCTCTGTTTTAAGAAACAACCGATTTTTAATAGCATCTCCTAGACCATCCTTCTTTTTATTAATTCAATAAATCAATGATAATTTGAAAAAAAAACTAGGTTTTTTTTAAAAAGAACCTTTGAAAATTCTTCAAATTTTTACTAAATATAGACCTCGCACTTTAAAGAAAAATATATATCTCCTTTTTCTTAATGTTGAAATTAAATTTAAAAAACATTCAATGTTTGTTGAAAAATAATAACTTACTTTGCGTCCCATATCTTTAAAATTAATTACTTTTGAACCCTAATTTCATAATTTATTCCACTAGCGAAACGTAATTATTAGCGAAAATCGATCTCTCTTTGACTTCAAATCATATTCTTAACTTAAAATTTAAAAAATTAATGAAATCCAGAAGTCAATTTAAAAGAAAACGTGTAGATGCACGATATATTAGCTCAATCTGTGTTAGGCTGAATGGCTAAGGCGACAGTTTAGGAAGCGAGTTTTCGAGGGTTCGAATCCAAGGTTCGTCTGCTTACTCTGTTTTTGCTACAGTTTGCAATGAGTTTGACGCAACAAGCTTGCTGCAAGTTCGACGCGTGGTGACTTTGTCGTTTGCAATAACTTGTTTAAAACTTGCACTCTTGCCGTGTTAAACTTGCTGCAAGCTTGCAGACTTACAGAGCAAGATTGCTGCAAACTAAAATTGCTATCTGGGCAGTGACATTCTTTCATGAAAATGTATGGTATTTGCTCACGTTACTATTGAAATGCCACAGAACGGAAATGTGTTTTCATTTTTTTTCTCTGCTATAACTTCTTAAGTTATAAAAGAAGTTCCCCCGATAATGATACTTTACACATATTCGCATCATGAATATCATCTCCCATGACACCTTTGACACATCTTTCCGACACATTCGTTGACTTCATTGAAAAATGAATAATGCAGTTCGATTTTCAAGGACCCGCTCGGTTAACTGAAACCTGATAGAGGTTCTGATAATAGAGTATTCACTAAACTTAAAATAAGCCTGTACAAAATGAAATATATATAATTAGCTACCAGTATCCTATGTATGTGGATGATTCAAAGCTCCTTTGACAAAATCGAAGGACTGACCCGCATACAGAAACAAGCAATTTTTGCAGTAGAACATAGGGTAGCTAGCGCAAAGAGCGACCGTTACAGGTAGTATTTAGCTAGCGAATTAAGTAAAACAAATACGCCAGATAAAGTGCGTAACACGAGTTTAATGGAATACCGATTTACGATAACATCACAGAAGCATGAATAACAATATTACGAGCCATGCGTATCACGGCAGGCACAATGGAAAGTAGGACGCAGTAACAACAAACGTTTGATGTATTAGAAGTTTTCAAAGGAGTTATCGTCGTAAGTGATACTTCTTCGCGAGTTTATATTCAACCAACTGCATTGTTGTGCTATTTTGAATTTTTATTTCATTAAATCTATGTTGTACGCTTTTGCGCCATTTGCAATTGCTCCATTGTTAAGATCCCATGTTCTATTATAAAAGTGATTATTTCTTTATGCGTTACCCACCCTCACGTTCGTTCTAAGTCCTTTAAAATGTCCCTGTATAATCAGATGCCTATATTCAGGTAATTACAGTGCAGCATATGTCGAACTATAATCATATACAGTGATAAATACAGTGGAACCTGTGTATAACGGTAATGTCTATAAAGATAAACGTGCCTATAACGCTATTTTCTTTGGTCCCTGTGGAATTCCTATTTAATCAATGCATTTTAAACCGGCCTAAAACGACAATCACTTTTTAGACCCACCTGTCAATAATGATAATTTTAACTCTTTCGATAACTGGTACAGAACAGAACGCCGTCTCCTTCCAACGTACCCGTGACCAGTTCGGTGTCTGAACGGTTTGATACTACAGAAGTCTCCACTTAATATGATTACTTTTGGTCGTGTTTAAGGTCCATCCGTTTTTGTCTCAGTTCGTAAAAGGAAAATTGTAACTTCTAGACGAAACACCAGATAAGTAAGTTGGTTGTGTTTCCCGTGAGTTGCTGTACACAATAGCCATTCAGAAACAACAACTATATTTAGTTCATTTGCAAATAAACCCCACCTAGCCCAGAATAATATTTATTAATCCAATTTCGTTTGTTCTATGCGTACCTTTTTCTTCTATACATTAAAATATCTTTTAAATAGTTGTAATGAGAGATGAAAATATTAATTAGAATAAACAATCAGTGCAGAATTATCATTCCGGAGATACATAATACGACATATTTAAAATCCCATCCCTCAGAATACAGATAAAAATTAATTTTCCCCCAAAAACTACGGCATTAACCATTTAACAACCGAAGGGGATTTCCTCTCTTGAATTATAAGAGAATTGTCCCTTCCATTTTCCTTTCAATGGAAATTCACAATAGAGAAATTCTTCCCAATAGGAAACATGAAATTTTAATGAATTATAGCAAACGCGTTTCTTATTTACATAATTATATTTTATAAGTTATTAGTAGCGTGGACATTTTTAACTATGTGTACGGAGTTTTAGAAATTTTGAATCTTTTTTAATTTTTTAGGAATTTTTATGCTACACACAAACTAAAATGTAAAAAAAGCCCTTTTTTTTTAAGAATTTCTATACATTGCCCATTTTAAAACTGAAGCATAAATTGTATATCAAAAAACCAAGATTACTTTCAGTTATAATTAAATAAATTTCAAAACAATATGAACGATATTTTATTTTTAAATGAATTTTCAATTTCAGATATCCACTTTTATTCTAGTTTGTCCTGCATGATGTTTTTAACAAGGTAATGTTTACAGGCTTTCATACTGTTTTTTAAATTGTAACATGCAAAAATCATTAAAAACGCTGTACAGGGTGGATTTCGCGCTACCGAATTTGGTACGGAGTTACTGCGTATTTAGTAGGTGCTCACTAAGAAAACGCGTTTCAAAATTTTAATTATATTTCAAATTAATTAAAAATTAATCGAAAATTTAAAGTTCTTCCTCAATACCTTCAAAGCATAGCATTGCAAAAACAAATCATTTTTATACCGCTTTAAAATTTAAAAAATTGGCTTCTTAACAATACTAATTTTGTTTAGGTGTAATTTTTTGGCTTTAATTTCTTCAATTTTTTTAAAACACTTTTTTACAAAATCAATTTTAAAAACAATGTTGTAACAATGGTTTTTAATTATATACAACATCCTTTCTATATGGGGTTGCCATACGTCCCGTATATATGGAACTACCACCGTATTACTGTTTATCCCGGTTTTTCCCTAAACTCAACTAAGTTACTGAATGGGACGAAATAGAACATACTATTACATATATATTTACAACGTACTACATTTTATATTCACAAACAAGATACACCGATATTGGCAACACTGAGATTCTACTAAACCAGTCTGTATATCTAAAAGATTCTTTTAAGAGAAGAATGCCAACGAGAACTGCGAAGCGACTATGAAATTGAGTATGGAAGAGAAATAGTTGAAGTTTTTATGCAGAAACTAAGTATATTGATCAGAAGTCATGTTTAATAAAGCTATGCGAATACGTAATTGCCATTCCAACCCATAATTCAAATATGGAGAGAATATTTTCCCTTATGTTGACTCAATGGTCGGACGAAAGCAACAGGCTGTCAATGGAGACCATTGAAGCAATTTTGATTTGTCACTATAATTTTAAAATGAATTGCGCCCGATTTTAATATAATAAGAAAGAAGGTACTACAAAATTTGACTAAGCTGAAAAGAATTAATCTTGTATCCTAGGAAAAAATTCTTGGAAATTAAAAGGATTCAAGGAAAAAAATTAGAGAATACTGTAACAATAGCATTAGCAGTTCTGAACAATATGCAAAAAGAACTCGAACTTAATATGTCAAAAGAAAATATAATGGCAATAGTCTTTAGGCGCAACCAAAATAAAAACAAACAAAGGAAAGGGATTTCGTTATTTAAACGCTATCCAATATTTAAGCTAGAGAATAAAACAATTAAAGTAATTGATTCCCTAGGTTATTTGGGAATATTAATAATCAATCAAGTAGCGTGGTCCTCACATTTTCTAAATCTACATAAAAAGATTCACGAAATAACTAGGAATTTTAATAACAGAACTGGTGTCAGATAGGGGACAAATATCTAATTACTAAAAGAATGGTATAACATTGTTATAGAATAGGTCCTTCTCTACGGCGCTTCTATTCGGGCAGGACATCTAAAAAAGCAGCAAATAATTAGATTACAGACTATCCAACGAGCTATATTAGTTAAAATTGCCAAAAGTTATCGAACCTGTCCAACTAATGCACTTAATGTTTTTCTGGACTTACCCCCTCTCCATATCGCTGCCAAAAGCCTTTATATTACATTCCATATATGTAATAAAAAATCTAGTGAATTTGAATCTGTTCTTAATGCAACTAATTTAGATTATAACATTAACATTAGCAATATTCCAATCGATAATAAAATTATTGAACTGCCTGAATCTATTAATAATCCGTATTTCAAGGTGCTATGCCTCTGGGACTGATGTCAATGTTGAGGCCGCTGTATGCATTTGTGAAAAAAATAATCTTATAAATACTTTTAATTTCAAGTTATCGCATTATAGCTCTTTTTTCCAGGCCGAGCTGGCGGTAATTAATTTTTCAACCGCCTGGACCTTGAAGAAGGGTGTTAAAATTAATATTTTTACAGATAATTTTTCAATTTATTTTCTCAAAATAGCAAATGCAATTCAAATTATATTAATCAAGTTAAAAGAAACACGCTTAGAGTAATTGAATCTGTCGGTTTGTCCTAGGTTAAGGCACATTCTGGTAACCTAGGTAACGATCTAGCCTATAAACATGCTAAATAAGCTACCAAAAATGGTGAAAATTTGGATATTCCAGTTCAATATTGTTTTCTTAAAAGGCGTGTAAAACATTTCGTATTTGAAAATTCGCAGTGGTATTGGGATGACTCTGATGCAGAAGTCAGGGTACGGAAGTATATTTCAAAAGTTAATTTTAATCTATTAACTCATAATAGACACCCCCTTGTCACATGTCACGCTATATTGCATAAACATATATTTGCAGTTCAGCAACAAAGCACTACGTTATACATCATATTTCAAACTTTATTTTTAAACTTTAACTATGTGTTTTAATGATATTTGTGAGCAGGAGGTAGGGGCCTTCCAATGGTGAAGAATTTCTGCTGCTCCCATATTCTCAGAACCTACCCTGAATGCCTTTTTCGAAAACAAAGGAATATAAGTGAAAAAAATCACACGAAAGTTGTTTTAGCCCCGATTTAAAAATACCCTCAAATTCTGGTAATTTCAAAATAACTTCAAAATTCCATCTGCTGATTTTAAATGTTTTTATTTTAACCAAAACGTGTGATGTCACATTTCTTGTTATCCCCTTCCCTCTTGTCACAAACTGTGAGAATTTCACGAACCCCCTCTCCCCCTCCAAGCGTGACATAATTTGTGAACGGCCCCTATCTACTGACACGATCAGAATCAGCTTCACTTTCGGAAGCTTCTACGAAATATTAGACGAAAAACTTCTAAATGTCATTGAATCCCCTGAAGGTATGCTGAAAAACGAGTGCTTAAAAACAATCAAATAGAAAAAGTAGAATAAATTTAAAAATAAATCTAACTTAAACTTTAAACAGAAACAACAAAATATTAAAATTTAAACAATAAAATTTATACTATGTTTAAGTAGTGCGCATACAAGAAACAAAAAACAATGGAAATCAAAATCATTCAGACAGCAAAAAACTAAGATAAACTCAGAGAGAATTGAAATAAACAAAGAAGGAATCCATTCTAGTCCACTTTATCAAGGGCTAAGGAATCTATTCGAAATGGATTCAAAAGAAAAAGAATGGATATTCATTGACGATGGCATTCCAGTAGCTGCCACACTGAGAGACTTTGCCAACCAGTTTTTGTCAACAAGACCAAGCAATAAACGTTGATGATTCCGTCGGGGACGAATGTGTTGAAGAAAACCCTCCAAAGAACGCAGAAATGAGGCAAGACCTTGGTATTTTAAAACGCGGCGCGCAGCATTGTTCAACAAAATTTTTAAAAAAACAATAAGATTACGAAAAACAGAGTGTGGTGAGAAATTAGTTGACCCATTTCAAAAATTAATGAAAAAAAAACCTAATAATGTTACAACTACGGTTTTTTTCAAATGAAAGGGCATTTGAAAAAGACTTTTTCATATAGGTATCTCCAGTGGCGGCTCGTGAGCTCAGAAAAGAGGAGGGCTGCGAAAAAAGGTTTATCAAGAAAATACAATTTTAAAACCCACTTTATGTCCAAGTAGTCCAAAATTTTTAATTCCAATTTCAGATGTGAAATTTCCTGCTTTTCAAACAAAGTAAATAACCAGCATATCACATTTTCTATTAGTTTTACTACCAAAAATGAAAGTGAATGTTGACGTGGCGATTCCTCTGACGAATAATAATAATAATTGGAGGTCCACGTATATATATATTTTTTATTACACTTTCCTCTTTGCCCAGTTCACTCGATAACACTCTTTCAAAAATGAACATAAAAAAAACATATGCATAACTCCACATATATAGAAAATTTATTTTTAAGCTAAAACATATTAAATACATATTTTACTGAGATATTCTAAAAATTTGAAAGTTTTAGAATAGTATTATTTGCTTGAATCTATCGTTGTCGCTACACGAACTGAAAAGCTAAAGTCATAAACAGCCAATGAGATGGCAACCTGTGTAAGAGTTAGGAAAAAAGAAAAATATATTAAAGAGAGCATCTTTCTTTCGTTCAGTTATCTCCGTGCCAGCCAGAGCTGTGCTAACTTTCAGCCCATAGCCGTCTAAGTTAAAGGAAGAAAGAGTTGCTTCACTCCGGATTTTCTATTCAGTGAACGGATTTCGGAGGGGGGGGGAGATTATTTTGTAGCTCAGACCTGTGATTCTCTTCGTTTGGATTCATTTTATGCCTTTTTAAAATTTTTTATTACTTTTTTGTGCATTTTCGTAAGTCATTGAATTCTGAGAGTAGAAAAGTAAGCAAACAAGACTCAAATGAAAAATACAAGTTTAAAAAATAATTTCAGGGGGTGCTCCAGCTCTTCAGCCCTAATGGACGAGCCGCCACTGGGTATAGAGTCGTTACAGTGGTCTAAGGAGTCAAAAATTATTGGGCATCTCCCAGTTTTGAGAACCATTCTCTGCGAAACTTTTAAAACTAGAAAAAAATAAAAGCTTGCATTTGTGGCGAATTTTACGCTCTTTATTCCCATTTGTAAATTTACATTTGTTAATTCACATGTAGTGTGAAAACTGAATACATTTCGAGGTATTCAAGAAAAACATGGAAAGGAAACCAGAAAATTCACATCTGCTTCTGCTGATCGGTAGCCATTTCGTACGGAAATATCTCGCTGCATTAAATTTAGAACGCCGTAATGGTATGCCACTTATTTGAAACAAAATAATTATTTGCTGCCTCATTTTTAAAAAAATCGTAGTTGTAGCGTCATTAGTTCTTTTGTTATTAATTTTTGAAATGGGTTCAATAATTTATGACCACCCTGTATATAAGTGAACTGTTAAGGAATAATTGTCCTAGGTGATCATATTAAGCGGCAGCTACTATATTTCATTTTCTCCTCTTGGTAGAAACTACGATTTATTTTAAATACCACCAATCTAAATTATACTTCGCGGAAAAATGAATAAAATTTTCTGACACTGTTTAAATTAATTGCATTTTATTTTCATTTTGGATATTGAATTGAGGAAATGAAATAAAGTGATTTTTAATGTTATATTTAGGAGTTGTAAACGCATTCGAAAATATTATCATACTTAAACTTTATTTTAAATATTCATATGTTTTAAAGATTAATTAGTCATATCTAATAGAAACTAAATGGAGAAAAAATCAAAGATGAAAGATAATATTGGATAATTTTGCATCTTTACGAATCGATTACATTCCAGAGAAAATTCAAAAAATCAAAGAACAAGGTACAACTATCACGAAAGAACAAAAAGTGAATATCAACCTGAAGAAATTACTGCAAGGTAATACAGTAGAACCCCGGAAATCCGAAAACCATGAATCCGAAATTTTCTATAATCCGAACATCTATTTTAAAATTTTCTGATAACTTTTTCTTAAAAAATTAAAGGGAAAATATCAATTACGAATTAAAAAAAATCTAACGTGTATTCATAACTTAAAAGAAATATTGGAATTGGTCTTTAAGAATGAATACAGAACCTTAATTAGTAGAAACAAAATTGTATCACTTCTTTTTACCCTCAACTTGTTTGCCACTGTACTTTGCGAATCGCCAAGTACTCTTTTCATTGCCTTCACAGAGCACTCAGAGAAAATATTATACTGTATTTCGTAAGTCAAGAGTATTTTACCGAGTTTCCCGGATAATCAGATTTTCCCGAATCTGAAAAAAGGTGAGACCCAATTAGTTCGTATTTCCGGGGTTCTATTGTACATAGTACTCCAGTTTTTCTAATATAACATTTTTGGTGTTATTGTAATCTAAATAAAAGAACCTCGCCTCTAGACACTAAATTTTGAGTAATTTTAGTAAAATTTGTATGTTTACCATCGAACAATAAATAATAAAATGAAATTTTAGCGTGATAATGATTTGTAGCCTGGATACTATCTGTAAATTGCGACGTGGGGAAACTAGGGATAATTGAATATATATTTACTTTTTCTTATATTTATTGAATATTTGAATTGTTAGCGTCATAAATGATTTGTTTATAAGAATTAGAAATGTACTTATGCTCAACTCATACATATAATATATCCCATTTAATTATAAAATAAATATATTTCATAAAATCGACTAGGGTGAAATATCCTTTACCTTAGAGATACTTGACCCAAAGTTAGGGATACTTGACCTTAAGTGTAGGTATATTTGACCCTAGATGCAAAGAGTATATAAATTCTTTCGATAATTTGTGAGTACGCGAAATTCAGATATTAGTTTAAAACTATTGAATTAAAAAAGGTCTTTATTGTCAACAAATATTAATGAAACTAATATTAAAAATTAAATAACAGGGCAATTGTAAAACGAGTTTGGTTATTAATAAAATCTATTTGATAAATTAAATTATTGAAGTCATAAAATTAAAGCTAGTTATTAAATAAAATTAGTTCAAAATCAATATAAACAATTAAAATATTGATTTAATTAAATAATAAAAATTACAGAAATGAAACTGGGAATTTAAAAATGTCATTCCCATGTTGAAGAATTGTCGGTTTCTTAAAATTAGAAAACAAACAAACAAAAAAAAAAACAGAATAGCATCAAAATGAAAAAAAATTATGTAGAAGAAGAAATTGAGAAGCTTAATATAATTACTCGGCTCTCTTTGTATTTAAAGAAAAATAAATGCAAAAGAATAAAATATTATTATAGAAGAAAATTAAAATCAACAAAGAAAGATGAACTCAAGAGAAATGACGAAACAATAAATAAAACCAAGCGATGAAAAAAGTTTTCGAGAAAAAGATTTTTATTAAAATAATAAATAAATAAACAAAATCTTTCTTTATCAAGCGAAGAAAAATCAGAATAAATAAATTACATTTCTTTTTTTATCATCACATGAAACAGAAATTTTATTCAATAAATAATTACTTACAAACATTTTTGTTGTCTATATTGTATGTATTTATTGTATATGTCTAAATTGTATACACTATATACTTATTTGTTGTATATATTGTTCTCTATATTAGAGTTGCCATATTGTCTACAAACTCACAGCACCAGAAAATTGACCCGAACCACACAATGTGCTTCGTTCGGCTACGACAACAAAGCTGCAGTAACCTTTCCACAGGGTAAAGTATCCCTAACCTGGCTTTTTCTAAATAATTAAAAAATTCAACCACTTAGAATTAAGATACTGCATAATCTTATAAACAAATTATTGCTGGAAGTATGTTTAAAACTTTATTTTAGTTCATCTAATAATTTAGTTCGATACTAAATTTCCTATCCATTGAAGAATGAAAAAATGAAAATTTACTTTTGGACCCCCAAAACTAATTTATCTACTCACCATTACGATGGCTTTTGAGATTGGAATGAAAATCACCAATAGACCATTTGACCAAAAGTCAAATAAAAATGCCACAAAGAAATTACTAATTATCTCACAGTCTGAGAAAATCACTTAGGGACAAGCATCCCTAGTTTCCCCTACAGTAAAAATTTAAAATTTCATTTGGATTTTGTGAACCTGCAGATTTAAGTAATTATGAATGCTGCTTTATTATTCACAATACACTTGATCGAAATTGCTTCTTTGAGTACACGTTATCAAAAATTAATTCACAAGCTTAAAATATTCTCTTCAACGCTATCAAGTATTTTCAGAGAAATAAATATAATTAGGGTTGATTTATTCTCCAGAGTTTCACAACTGTTGTTTGAAGAGATAAAGATCTCTTTTATCTTGAGAAAATAATGATGTTTGGGTTTGGAAAAATTTTTCAATTTGCATAGTTTACACTAAGTGAGGCCCATGATAACATACAAAATCATTTTTTTTGGGCATATTCTGTTTGTTCAGCACAATGTTTCTTAGGAAAAAGCTGACTCAAGTTGATTAAACTGCTGTTTATTTTATAGAACAGTATAATTGACAGTTCTTGCATTATTCCGAAACATATAAACTCAAAGTTAGCGTTTCACGCAAGACATCCAGGCCACCAGACTATTGTTAATTACCCATGAATCTTTTTGTCACTTATACTTTTACAGAAAAAAATATCCCAGTAAAATTTCGTCTTCCTCCGAAAACATTAAGGTAACTGATTTTCATTTTCCTTCTTAAATTTAACCCATATGCGTCCGATTGGAGGATAGATGGCTAAATCAATATAATTTCAAAGTTATGTTTTTGGCTTTTTCTGCGAAGTGAATAGGAATTTTCAAACTCTTAAACTGTTTTCAACAGGGATAGACTAACATTTACCCATATTTTTAAATAAAAATGTTGCCATTTAGATTTTTTTAGTTTTTATTTTTGATTAATTTTTGATGTAATGCAAGGAATTGTAATTAGCAGAATTTAAATTTATTATATTATATTCAGCTATATTTTTTAAAAAGTCTTTAATATTTACGATAAAAATTGCCTAAGAGAGCGAATTTTTACTTATTTTTATAGCGTTTCTAAAAAGTGGAGAAAATGTTTTTTTCCGGATTCAATTATGCTTTAATGTTATATTTAATAGAAAATTATTGAAATCTATGATTGAAATCAATTCGGCGTTGACATTAATAATGAAACTCACATATTCCAAAGGCTGTTTTCTCTTTCTTTATATACACAAATGCATAAACTTTAAAATTTTAACATATAAACCGTTCAATGCGAATTTCTTCTTCAAATAACATTGAAAATTTTAAATCTAATTATCATGACAGCCATTGTTTTTCTTTTATAAACTTAAATAAAATTTAGATGTAAGCTCTGCTACAAAATCAAATTTATATTCTTAGAATTATATTAATCACAATATCCAATAGATGCAATTTCATGCAGTTTTTAACGCATTACAATTAGGGTTGCAATAATTGCAAAGCATTGATACGAAGTGCTAAGTAAATAATACACGAAAAAAGTGAGTAGGTAATGGTTTATTTTAATCTGATGAAAAATCAATAAAGTTTAAGCATTCTAAGAAAATGAAAACGTAAATAAAAAAAGATGTGAGGATATTCCTTTTTAGATCAGACATGTTTTAAAGTTGATTTTTTTTTCTTTCATATAATTATAAAATTGGGTTCAACCCACTTTGAAAATATAATGACGCAAAGTTTAGGGAGAAAACGGGACTGAGTAGTGAGATACAGTGACAGTCCTGTATATACGGGACGTATAGCAACTTTTATTACAGTAGGAATTTCTCTTACAGAACACTCATTTTTCTTTCCATTAGGACTAGTTATTATATGCATAAAGGAATAATAATCAAAACCGGATGAATATATCACAGGATAGATTTTATATTCACAGATACATTGCGACTATTTAATGATGATAATGATTGCCGCTAGCGGAGGTTTACAAAAAAGAATAATTTAGATAAAAAGAATAAAACAATAATAGACCATACTTTTAAGGTATCTGGGGGGGGGAAGACAACATTAACATGGGATTAACCCTTTCAAGGGCCTGTTTTCCTAGTAACGGCATAATAAAATAACTTTAAAATTGTGCTATATTTAAGATAAGAAAGTCATTTAGCTATTTCGATGAATTACTTTTTGTGGGTTGATTTCACTAATCAATAATTATTTAAAAGTCAAGTTATTTTTTTAAGTTTCATTGAAAAATTTCATGAGAAAATTTTAAAAACTTGCCTCTTCCATTTAAAAATTGATGGATTTTTTGGTAAATATACTTACTACCTCCTTATAAAGGGTTAACCCCGAAAAATGCAATATATTTTTTATGATTATATAATCATTATACATATTTCCGCAAATATTCTTTTGATCAACTTAATTCATTTCTCATGAATTCCCTAAGTATTTTTCATTTTTTCATTCTTTATGAATTTCCCAAAGCTTGACCGATCCTGATATCCAAATTGAGTGGAATGTTTCGTTTATAGTTGCATGTAGGTAAAAATATCATAATATGTAATTAATAATATAATAGCCCAGAGCTCTCGTTAACGCTCTGACGTCAACAACAATAAAATTCCCGCCATAGCACTGCGAGACGTTAAACATCATTATTTAATTATGGGAGAACCTAAATTTCAATAATTTTAAATTTAAAAGAGTGATTGTCGTTCTAATTTCAAATTTAATAGCTCTAAACTAGTGAAATAAAATTTACTATCCATTGATATAAAATTTATCTCGCTATGATCAATAGTTCCGAGAAATTTTAAAATATATTAATCACATATTTCAAATTAATTTCCGTTTTTCAATAGAAAGTAGTAAATCAGGTCAGTGGTATATCATGCGCGTGATCTAGTTTGGACGCTACGATGCATCTCATTATTTACGCAAAGATATTTGAAGTACAAGGAAAATTGTTAAGCAACGAAAAATACTTCACACGGAATGTTCTAAACCAAGAGGTTTTCTGAATAAAGAAATTCGCAAATTATATGTAATTAAAAAATTATTTCCTGTCATAAAAAATATGTTTATTTTATTTATTTTCAAACCATGTTAAACATTTCTCTAGCATATATATATTTCTATTTGACGGGAAATCTCTCGAATGAAGAGGCAATTTGCACCCGTCATACTATGACGGGTGATTTTCTAGTATAATAATAAAGTCTCAAATTATTGCTGTTCTGTACTACTTTCAAAATATAGGTTAATTTTCGCAAAGTGACCATGAATGCTTCTTAAGACCTTCTTTGTCGGATTTTTTTTTTTCGAATTTCCGACCCAAAAAAAGCGTATTTTTTTAATGGCTGAAAATTAATATATGTTCTATCCTGAATTTTAAAATGCAAAATATTTTTTGTCAGTAAGCAGTTTTTGCTTGACCTACTGGTGGTCATGCATTTCATATCCCGTTCCTTGATCTCCAGTTTTCCCTGTAAGGCACAAGAGTTTTAAATTAAAACAAAATACTCTCAAATAATATATTTTTCAAATCTGTTGCTTTGAAGTATTTAAGATAAATATATGAGTAAAAAGAATTATTAATGATATGTTTTCTGAAATGGTTCTACAACCTTATCATGAAAATATTTACAATCTATTTACGACCATCAGAGCTTAAAAACCACATTAAAATAATTTATTGCCGATTATTTTATTGCTTGTTCAGAAATACAAAAAAAAAACATTACGTAATATAACGAAACACGCAATTAGAGACGGATTCACTTTTAAATATGCAACTTTTCTCTTCGATACGTGACATGTGACGACGAGCATACGGGCAAAAAAAAAAGCCGAACATATGACGTGCGACGCCGATCAAGAACAAGTTAATAAATGGATTTCCAATAGTCTAAATATCATCTATACGCAATGGAGTTGGGTTTGGGCGAGTACTTTCTTTGTACTCAACCTCGAAATACCTATGCCTTAACCCGCATGTTCAACCTCCAATGCAGTGCTGAGCGAAGTGGTTCAAAATTTCCTTTAACAGCGACAAAGGCTGGTCTGGGGCAGTTGACTTTTCTGAGGGGAGTGGAGTTCTGAGATCACTTAGAGATAAGAACGGTTGGTGGTGGTCAATTATCTTGCCAACCGCAGCCTACTTCCGTGCGCCTTAAGTGAATAATAGCAAGGTTTGGGGTGGTGGGTAAATGACCCTCTCAGGTTGGGAGAGCCACTAAGCTGCTCCCCTCCAAAAAAGTTCCGGTTTTAAAGAAGCTAGAAGAAAAATGCCTGTCTCTGGGATTAAAGAGTTAGATCATCCAGTATATAGCTACATATACATGACGGGCATCAAATTCTGTCACTGTTGGGATTCTGATAATTGGTCAATAAATTATATATTACATATAATTCATCTTTGATGTTTTTGAAAAAAATACACGTTTCTAGCCTTAGAATTCAAATAAGTTAAAAGTTAACTTCATCTATTATTAGATATAATTGCAACCAATAGCAGAATGTTTGTCGAAGTCTTTCTTATATACTCTACTGTGCGTTTTGTGCTGAGTTTGTCGAATATTTGTGGGAATGTACGGTAATTTGTGAGAATCTGTTTTAATCGTCACTGATATAAATATATTTCATTCATATATCGCGAGAAATGCTAATGTCTTAAGGTTAATCAAATGTTTTACGATGAAAAGGAGCAATCAAAATAAATTGGTGGAAAATATTGTAAATAAAAGAAAGATTTTATTCATTGCAAACAACAACGCAAAATACATTATTATATGAGAAATTATAACACAATATTTGTGACATTTTATATTGTAATACGTGCCTATTAATTATTAATAGTGTAATGAGTATTTTTCAATGAGTATTTTTCCACTAAATGAATGCTTTTGTCAATGTATCATCATCTAATAATACAGGGTTAGCCTAAATGATTCATCGGGCTTCAAAGGACTGTTTATTCACAAGTATACGGTGTACAAAGACGGGTGATACATGAAAAGATACATACACTCCCCAAGTTTCTGTTACCTACTACAGAAGACCAGATGCAGCTTTTCCGTATTTGCGTAGGAATGCACGCTGAACACTCGAAACCGAAGAACACTTCGTATATTCCAACACACAAAAGCTCTTCTCCTGCATTGCCGCGATCTTGTACATTGCCGCTACAGGCCTGCCATCTAGCGAGCACGTGAGCCACGAAGCGGGCTTTTGAACTTGGGGAGTGTATGTATCTTACTATGTATAACCAGACTTTGTAGGCCGTATACCTCTCAATACACAGTGTTTTGAAATCCGATGAATCATTTAGGCTAACTCTATACAGTAGAACGCCGCTAACCCGAAATTCCGGTTAATCCGAACCGATTTTATTTTCGAAAGTTATATGCAATTGAAAAGATTACCTGAAAGGATTTAAATATACATGCTAAAAACAAAAAAGTACTTTTTCAGCATGCATAATTTTGTACACATTGAAGAAACTAATACAATTCGCCGTAAAATACGGTCACGTCATACAGGAGCGCATCCATTATTCTAATGAAAAAGGGGAGACATATTCTCTTTCTATTGCTTTTGAGTAAAAGAATTCATGAGACAGTAGTACTGAGTACTTATAACTTACATTTTTTTAGCACACATCTATTTTTATTGGAATTTAGTGTGATCCGAATTTTTTTTAATCCGAATAGGCACTGGTCCCAATTAGTTTGGATTAGCGGGGTTCTACTCTATATTGCAAAATCTGAACAAGAAATATCCTTCATATGGAACTTTTCTCCACGTGTCGCAGCAAGGGTATCAACATTCTATCGTG
This sequence comes from Araneus ventricosus, assembly GCA_013235015.1. NCBI lineage: Eukaryota > Metazoa > Arthropoda > Arachnida > Araneae > Araneidae > Araneus > Araneus ventricosus. The sequence continues at coordinate 8,519 of BGPR01018743.1, read as the reverse complement.
ATTTCTTACTTGCCCAAAAATAATTAGCAATTGAAAAATCCTTTTCAACTGCTGAATTAGTTCCAGGGCAGCACAACATAAACTGAACAAGAATAAATAAGTTTTCATTGAAATATGTTTATTTTTGAAGTGGCTGAATATTTCCACCCACCTTTTATCAATTTCAACATATTTTCCTATTGGAAGGATTTTTCAGAATTTAAACATACATTCAGTCTTCTAATTTCATCAAAGAGAGAGAGAGAGAGATCGTATACGGAGATTTACATATTAGTTCTCAAATATTGAAAAGAAGGACATTTTGGAGGACAGGACTTACAAAAGAAGGATTGTCTTTCCTAAAGAAGTGCGGTTGGTCAGCTTATATTTTGGAAGTAATATTTTTTTCTAAAATTTGAATTAAAATAATATAAAGTTAAATAATCTAATATTAAATATAATTATAACCAGCAGGAATGTTTTTCTCTCGTCTTTCTTATATAGTTTACAATATGGTACGTTTGTGCTGATCTTCGTCGAATATTTCTGGAATCGGGTATGCATTTTCGTCCTCATCTTTCTGACGAACTGGATAAAAAATCTGACAAAAATCAACAATTCAGTTCAAAGACAACATTCCAAATATTATTTACAATCTAAATCCGTTACCATGATCACAAGCGCAAAGATTCATTCACTCACGCAATTAGTAGAGAGATTTGATTCAAAATTTGACACATGTCTGAATTTTTTTTATAAAACTATTATAAATTTAAATGTCTTCTATATAACTCGTAGCTTTTTTGTGTTATTGTATTTGCATCCAGGTGGTTGTATAGAAATACCGACTTCCCGCTGGCAGTTTCCATCCCAAATTTTATATAATTATGCACTGTAAAAAAAAAATCCCGTAAAATTTACGGTTTTAAACTGGCAGCTGAGTTGGTTGTGCAAAACCATAAAAGTTACGAAGTAAATCCGTAGGCACAACGGTTTTTTACCATACAGGAACAAGTTTTTCCCGTAAAAGTTATGAAGTAAATCCGTAGTCACAACGGTTTTTTACCGTGTGAAATTAAGTTTTCTCCGTAAAAATTAGGTCATCGAAGTAAGTGACGTCATCGACTGAGTTGAGTTGCTTTTCTCCTTCTGTTCGAGTTGAGTTGAAATGTGCTGATGTGTATTATGAATTAGGAATATTAATTAATCAAGGCTTAATTGTTAATTTCAATTAGTTTAATATAATTTTTAATTGAACTTACTTGGACGATTTCGATGCAATATGGTGACAAAACTTCTAACTCCTCTGAGCCGGGGATCGAAACCGCGTTCTTAGAAATAAAAGGCAGTCGCTCTAACCACTAGACCACCGGAGACTTCATAAATTCAAGTAAAAATAATCTATTTCTGTTTTAAAGTCACTATAGCTCTAGTGGCGCCACCTAGTGGTGTAAAAATCAACTATTACCAGAACACGTGTTTTAAGGTTAGCTTTCATGAGTGACAACAGGTTACTGCAACATGTGTAAACAATGGCGGAGATGGAACCCTATTAAAAACATGAAATGAATGCAATAAAATTAAATTAAAAAAAAAGGGAAAGTTATCGTACGGAAAGCAATACCGTATGACGAAAAATAGAATTTGAACTGACGGTTTTAAACCGTTTATGGCTGGAGCGGAAAACGGTGAAAAATCGTTTTGTCAACAAAATAGCTTTAAACCGTCAAATATACGGAAAAAGTCCGGGAAAAAAACGGATATTTTTTACAGTGTGCATTTGTTGCGTACTGATCGATAAGCGCGCAAGCTTATTTACAAGAATGGTGTTTCTTCTCATGTTGTTCCGTATATCTTCATTATCTGGTAATCGTTTTTCTTCAATAATTATTATTTGGCCACTTTATACGCGAGAAAGCAAACAAGAATAGGCCCAATTAATTCTAAAATCTTAGAATTCACCCATCGTACTGATTTTCATGCAGCAGCAGGGTTTTGCACAGACATCTGGTGCGTGATTAAACCGAAATAGATGGGCTCGAAGAAAAAATATCAAAAATTAAATATTTACTGCATTCTATAAGAGTTATGAAGCATCTTTTGCATTGCTCATAGTAATCCATAAGTTACCACGTAGTAGAATGTTTGGCATTTTTGAACGTTTTTAAAAATAAATCTGTAATAGCAATTAAAGTGTTAAATTGCGTTAATGTTTCATTTCTTAATTCCTTTTCGTTGGTATTTTTTCTTTTCATCCAAAGTTTTCAAAAAGCAGAAATTCATCAAAATACTCTCAAAATGTAAACAGATTTTTGAAGCCAAGCTTCTTAACGCAGGCTTCGAGCTGGGGAGACAGCATACAAAAAGTGAGCGTCAGGAACGGAAGTATGTCATAACAGCGGAGGCACATCGATAAGGCCATGTCACAGGACGGAAGGACGTCATACCCGCACTGTAAAAAAAATTACTGTAAATTTACAGTAAAAAGTACTGGCAATCAGGTTGCCAGCACTTTTTACTGTAAAATTCAATTTTTACCGTAAAATTTTACAGTAGAAAAAAATTAAAGTGTACTGTAAATTTTACAGTAACATTAACCGATTTACAGTAAATTTTATCACAAATTCTATGGTAATATGTATTGCTATTTTTACAGGAACTTTTACTACAATTATAGGTTACTACTGCATAGCATACAGCGTTTTTAAGTGTAAATTTTACATTAATATATACTTAACCTCAGTCTACTTTACAGTAACATTTACTGAAATCCAGTAAATTTTACAGTAACATTTTACTGAAATCCAGTAAATATTACAGCAACATTTTACTGAAATCCAGTAAATATTACAGTAACATTTACTGAAACAGGGTGGCTACAGAAACTGAAAAAAATTTCCCTGACTAAACTTGCAACATTTCCCGGATTTACGGCTACTAATTATATTAGCTTTCTGGATTTCTCCCTTCTCAGAATCACTGTATGTGTACAATATATATTATTAAACACTTTTACCAATTATTTAATATGAAAAAAAATCAAATATTTTTATGAAATTTAATTTTTAAAAAATGGAATGAACTTCCTAAAAAAATCTATTAAAACAGTATATTACATTTCTTATATGTAAAAAATACTGAAAATTTCAACAAAATACTTTGCTTCTAAAACTGCTAAAGAATTCTAAGAAACATTAAAACTGCATTATTGCAAAACTGCAACACAAGTTAAATTATATTAACAGTACAGGTTATTGTAATCTTTGCTCAAAACTTTAAAACAGTTCAATAACTAATTAGTGCTCTTTGCATGGGTACCAGAATAACATGTTGCAGCATAAATATAAAAATAGTATAATTATACGCACTCAAATAATAGATAATTAAAAATTTGAATTGAAAAGAAAAATAAATATGAAATACGTACCCAATATATATTTTAGCCAAGATTTAAACAAGAGTAACTGCCAAAATATTACTTCAAATCTTTATTCTTTAACAAATCATTGATTAATTGCTCTAATCAAAAACTTATGCTTTTATAAATGAATATAAGTTTTTTAAATTCCATTTACTGTTACAAATAATGCTAGATATAAGATACTAATTTATAGATAATAACTCAAGAAACAAATTATTAATTTCCCCGATTTTTCCAGATTGATAAAATTCCCTGATTTCCCTCACAGTAAATTTTATAGTAATATGTAATTTTTAAAAGAGCTTTAGGTTGGGATATTTTTAGCAACAAAATAACAAATCAAAATGTAAAACAAAAAACATTTTATTTTTCTATTTACAAATAGTAATATGACAAAATTAGCAATAGTACAAAACAAAGCAAATTAAAAAAAAAACAATGACAAAGGTACAAAATACCGTGATAGTTAAAGAAGATATAGTGAAAATATACAATGATACAGTCATAAAAATGTACATTCAAGACACAAAAATTGTAAAACTACATCACAATTTGCAGTCTAAATACAATAATAGCAGCACTAAAGAAAAATATAGGAATTTTCAATAAAAAATTAGAAACAATATTTTATCTGTGATAACTATAAATTTTAATAAATATTTGTATTTCTTTGTTTAAAATATCTGTTACCAAAGGATCTTGCAAAACACCAATCACTTTACCAGGTGGAGATTTTTTTTAAAAAAAAAGCTTTTATTTTATTCTGATTATGTTAAAGTTATTTTTCAAAGGCTCTTTTTCCAGGGTAAATAAAAGAGCTATCAATTGAGTATATTAACCCAAATTCAAACTAAAGCTTAAATTTTATACTACAACACTAAAGAATTGAATATCCATAAAAATGGACAAACATTTTAAATATTATTAAACTTTAAGAAACTGTCAATTTGGCAACATTTTTTTCCCACCCAGATGCAATTTTCAGATTATTAAAAAGTGTTATTTTACATGTAAAAGGATATTTTATATGAAAAATCAGTTTGAAAACATTCTTTTTGGAAAGAAATTCATGGACTGTTTGACTAATGGTATAAATTTTTAAATATAATTTTAGTATTTATTTTTAATATTAAAATAACACACACAAAAAAAGAGATTTTTTAATATCTCATTTTTAAACTTCTGTGGTTATTAAGAAACAAAATTGTTATTGTTCTTTGTAATTCCCTTTACCATTTTGTTTATCATTTTATACTGAAGGGAAAAGTTGAAAAAGATATTTTAATACATTTTAGGTTAGTTCTATTTGAAATTATAGGACCACTGCTACCACTATACATTACATTTTACACAGTATTACATAAAAAAATTTTCAATAGAGGCCTTCTTCCCTTTAGTCTGGGTTGTTTCAGATCCTCGGCTTGAATTAATGCTCACAAACCACCTAGAAATATAATAATGCACAATTTATTAAATTATTTTATCTCTACAGCAGTTGAGGAATCCAGAAAATTACACAGAAATCAAGCAAACATATTGTGAGTGTACTGTCAAAAGAGACTAAGTCACTTTGTATTACTGTAGGTAAAATACATTTTAAAGTTCGGTCATGGGTAAAATCTATATTTTATTCCCATTTTAACATTAAAAGGCTACAATTAGCTTTGTATATTGACTTGGGCTATTTTTTCCCAAAATGTGATAGAATATCAACACTTGAATACAATGCTGAAATACTAAAAGGCAGAAAAAGAAACAAGCCCAGAAATTAATTTAAAAATATATATGAAAAACTTGCTTTGCTCAATTCTTAAAACTGTAATAAAATTGAGCATTGCAAGAAATTATCAAAGCAACACTTAATTGGCAGATAGAATATGCTTCACTTTTGGAATATTTTATAATAAATTGAAAAAATAACTAGAGGTTAAAATAGTGACTTTTCCCCATTAATATGCGTGAAAATGTTACACACATACTTCAAAGTCAAAAGTAATAGAAAGTCACTAATGCTTTTAAATCAGCAAAGTAATTTTAGCATTATATTTACTAATAAATTTTTAATAATTATACAATTACAAAATGCAAACAAACATATTATACTTCTTGAAATAATTTAATTAAAAATGTAATAATTTTAAAAATCTTTAATGATTGATAATCATTCAATTATTTAGTTTTCTCCTACTAAAGTGTTGCAATTAATATAATTTTAAATGTTAAACTTAGTTCTTAACTATTCAAACCTAAAATAAAAAAAAAATACATCCATACCAATATTCATTAGAAAGTTATAAAATTTTATTTGATGTATGACCACTTCACCCCACCTGACCCTAAACTTAGCAATATGTATTTAGAGGTGTAGCTAGATTTAGTAAAACAAAGAGGTATAACACACAAAATGTATTCTTGTTCCATTTTTAAAATTACATACAATTCAAAAAATTTTACAGAAAATATAACTTACCACAAACTATTATACAGGCGTTACAGGCAAGTCCATTTTTAATGCCTCAGCACGAGTAGTAGAAATCTAAAATAAATTATAAGTACAGTCTTTATTTTTATGTTAAAAATATTGTTTGATGACTGAAGGAGAATTGAGTTCTTAGAAAGTAAAATGTTTTTTTTACTTTTACAAAATGCTCAACGAATAAAAAGAAATCATTTGCTACAACATCTTCAAAAAGGTCATGTCCTAGGCATGGAGAGAAAACGTGAAAATACTTCAAATCATTAAAAATGCTTTTGCATTTTATACCATCAACAATAACATTATCACGTTCCCAGTGGCAGTATACTTTTCAACAGTCTGCAACGGAGGTTGGGTCTCTTAAAAATAGTCTGCAGAATAGTGCGTGACTATAAATATTTTGCTTTCTTTTTTTAAAATACTTATATCAACTTACAACTATTAAAATACGTTAAATATAAATTAAAAATCATATAACATCTTTATTATTTGTCTAATATAATTGTTTAAATTAATAAACAAGAGCATATGAAGATTAATCTTTTCTTTGGGAAGATAATAAAATTGATTTATTTTATTTTATGACATGGAATCAAATATTAAATTTTATTGAAATAATTATGTTATTTTAATCAAGACAAATTTCAAGTGAATCTGTGTAAGGCAGTAATGAAACTGCATTTACTTTGATTCTTTTAATTTCTTCCATAATACTCCAAATTTATAATAAAATTAGCTTCACAAGCATATCTTTGATTGTCTTTCAATATTTTATAATGAATGAATTTTTATTGAGCTGACAATTATATTCACAAAATACTTAATGAAATATGTAATTATTGGTCCTACACCATGTTCTTTAGTGTAAGAGGATTGATTCCTTAAGAGTTTTAAATTTTTTTCTCTTTTAAATTTATATTGCTTTTAAACAAATGTTCAACATTTGCAGTTAAAGGTTTATCTTTGTGAATGGTCTCATGTTGACTCACCATCCATAAGGCATGGCCTGGATGTACATTAGGTTATTGCCAAAACAAAATGCATAAAGTTAATGATTAGTATTTACTTATTGATTATTAGTTAAATCTGGCTATTGGTTAAAAATAAAAATTAAGATAAGAAAAATTTCTTTACGACAAATTGCAGCCGTAGAGATTGATCGAAAATTCTGAGGTTTATTTTTAGGCTGTGTAAATAATGTTGCTTTAAGATTTTTCGTAATAATGCAGCATCACAGTTTAACGTGACAAATGGCTTTAAACATGTTCAGATTCACTATTGAAAATTAGAAACAATAATAAATATTTACTTTTACCTTCATAAAATTAACAAAATAGCCTTTTTTCGAAATTTTTAAAAAGTTCTTGCTTTTTACATCAAAATTTTAAACATGCTCTTTTTTCGCTGGAATGTTGATCAGATAAGCTTCAGAACATGTATAAAAGAACAGACTCGTACTGAAGTCCCACAACTATGTTCCTGTAGCTCGGCAACTTCGCTCCATACACAAAAATGCTTGATACTATTTTGTTCATTACTTTTAAGATTAAATGGGTGGTGGTCAAAACTGGTACTTTAAATTTACTATATGTGCCAGTTTTGGCCATGCAGGTGGCCAAAAGTGGAACACTACATGTTCCAGTTTCAGCCATATAACTTCATTATTGTATTTTGAGTCATTACATAAATTTAAGAATATCTGGATGAAATAAAATCAACTAAATATAGTTTTGTTTCTAAAATAAAAGCAACCAACTTAATTTTATTTCTAAAATACAAGCAACTGATTTAGTTTTGTTTCTAAAATGAAAAGTAACTAATATAAGTTTGTTTGTTTTCATTTTACATAGTAATGGCTCCAATAAAAAATAAGAAGGGAAATATAACGTTTCCATAAAAAAATTTTGCTACTCACCATCTAAAGTTGGTAATGCAGTTAAGGCCATTCAAAATGGAATGACAAAAACATCTCCATTTTGAATGTTTACCTCACATTTATGTTAGAAAATTTCAACTTGAGGAACCTGACTCGAGTGATGAGGAATATTCTTTTATATGCATGGATTGCTCTAATTTTAAAAATGATTCTGATGAATTTGATTAATGTTGCAATTAAAAATTATAAAAATACATATTTGTGGATATTGTTAGTGAATGTAATAATGCAAATTCTTGATTTGTAATATTTTTTAAAAAAATATGCTTTTGCAATGTAAGTTTAGTCCTCTCCCCATTTTTTGTTTCATATTTTATCAAAAAAAATTATGCGAGTATATATAGTTTGTGTTTTATCAACCAAATTAAATTATAGTTTGTATTTTATCAACCAAATTAAATTGTTTTCTGCATTCCTGTTTTTTTTAAACTGAAATCTGTAGCTAAAATCAGCTTATGTAAATTTTATTACATATCTTTATAAATTCATCAAAAAAATCCCATTTCATAAAACAGAAAATGTACTAAAATATATATTGCATAAAAATGATTTATTTTTACTTAAAATTCATTAAAGTGTCTGTTAAAAATATAATATTAGTGTGGCCAAAACTGGTGCAAATTGGGTTAATTTATTTAATAATTCATAACACGACATCTAAACTATTCTTCAGAAAAATTTTATAACTAGAAGAAAGCCAATAAAAT
>BGPR01018742.1:0-30368 GCA_013235015.1 Araneus ventricosus | reverse complement strand
TTTTATTAGAAAACTATAAATCATTGAAATTTTTTAATGAATGCATACAGGTGTTGAAGTATTTCATTTAAGCTGGAACACAGAAATGAGATTCAAAAATATGACAGAATCAATAACAACTTCATGAAATACTTTTTGTTTTATTAGAAAACTATAAATCATTGAAATTTTTTAATGAATAGCCTAAAGGTGTTGAAGTATTTCAGATCAGTTTCTCATTCATTTTAGTAGCTGTCAAATGTTATCTTTACTTGTAAAAGATATTAATATTGTTTTTTAAAAATTATAAATGGACTGAAAAAGGGATATTATTTTTATAATTAAAGAGAAGAATTTGTCCAATTAAAAAAAAAGAATAAATTTGATGTGAGCTTCATGATGTCTGCAGAAAAAGAAAAGGAGGAAATCACATGCCTGTACTCATGTTTTTTTTTTTTTTTGTATAATTTTATACTAACCAAATTTGAGTAACCTAACTGAGTAATGAGTAATATAAATCTCATTCTAATCATGTCAGTTTATAAATTACAATTTAAATTCAGCTCAGTTGTGATGAGAAGGTACAAGATTCTCTAATACTTCTACATGTGTTACCTTCATAACTGACAACTTTATTTCATGTTTTTTGCAGATTGTTATATCCACTTGAATGAGATATCATATGTAATACCATTCAGAGGTGTCATGAACAGTGAGTGTGGGAGTATCGATATCTCTAATGCTTCAAGACAATGCTTTATAGTTTTTATTTTGTATTTTCAAAACTAAACATGTTGAAAGAAATTCTGTGTTCCAGATGTCATTTGCACATGCCATGCTACTAATCCCATTTAACAAACTCTATTTTTAGTCCTTAATAAAATGATATTTTTATGTAGAAATTTTTCATTTCAAATTAATAACTAACCAACATTTTCCTCCTGAAATCTCGCTGCAAGCACAAAAGTAAAAATGGATCTAAATTTTGAAATAATATAAGTGATAATGAAATAAATATTTCTTGAAACTTAATTAATACATTTATACAACATTCAATATATTTATTTGCGTAAAAAATAATTAATAGCATTCTTTCGTATCCTGTTTATAATGAAGAAAATATTTATGAAAAAATTATCACATCTGTATGCAGGGTTAGTCTAAATGATTCATCGGGTTTCAAAACACTGTGTATTAAGAGGTATACGACCTAGGACGTATACGAGATATACGACCTAAGATGAGTAATACACGACAAGATACATACACTCCTCGTGGCTCGCTAGATGGCAGGCCTGTAATGGCACTGTACAAGATGGCAGCAATTCAGGAGAAGAGTTTTGGTGTGTTGGAAAATGCAAAGTGTTCTTCAGTTATGAGCATTCAGCATACATTCCTGCACTGGAGCACAATTGTCAGCGACTTTCTCAACAGAGAGCTGCCACATCGCTGGATAGGGCATGCTGGTCTGGATGATGTTCCTCTGTTTCCATGGTCCCCAGGTCGCCAGATGTCACACCACGTGATTTCTTCCTGTGAGGTTATGTGAAAGACAAAGTTTATGCACCTCCAATAAACTGAATAATAAACCCAACAACAACGCTGCAAGCACTGCAGGAATGCATCACTGCTGCTGTGACGGACATCGACAGAAACATGCTATTGAATGCCTGGACGGAACTCGATTACCATTGAGATGTGTGCCGGGTGACCAAAGGTACACATATTGAGCATTTGTAGTATGTACCAGAAACTTGGTGAGTGTATGTATCTTTTCATGTATCACCCGTCTTTGTATGTCATCGTAAATAAACCGTCCTTTGAAACCCAATGAATCATTTAGGCTAACCCTGTATTATTAATAGCTTAGGTAAAAGTAATTAATTTTGATATATTGCTTACTTTCACTTTCTTTTTTGAACATTGAATAATTAAGAAAATCCATTTGTGACAAAATATAAGAACACAAACAACATTTAATTCTGATGCCCATGTACGTAATGCTTTCAAATATCTATTTCTCTGCCTGATGTGGTCAATCAATATTACAGCCATATGATTGTCTGCAAAATAAATAATTAAAATTTTAAAAATTATTGAATCATCAAATTCAGCATTGTTTACATAACAATGAAACAATCTTAAACCACAAACTGTTAAGATAAGTATTCACAATTAAATATGTACATAGAAAAGAAAATTTAAGAATATGTGTTTCAAAAAGAGGGAATGAATAAAAATAGCTGCATGAGACTGCTTCAAAGTTCATATTGTTCCCAGCCAACATGAACTTTGGGACAGACCCTAGCAGCTCTTTCTTTGAAGTCCAGTTGATATCTCTTAAGACCTCCCAAATGACATGACAATTCATGAAACATAATCAGTTTTAAAATTCCAATTACCTTAATTTTATTTTTTCATTCATAAGTAATAGATAAATTATTATGCAGATTGTGTAAAACACACAAAATTATTAATAGTTAATTATTTTTAAATTGGGTTGGCAAGAAAATAATTTCGATTTTCACAAATAGTCATCTTTATGTTTATTTTGAAAGACGTTAAAAATTAATTTCATTGCTATCATTTTTAGCTTACATTAGAAGCTAACTGTGTGTCATTTGAATTGCAGCTGTTAGTTTTGAAGCGTTTTAAGATAGAATTTAAAAGTGAACATTTTCAACACATTTTACTTTATTTCCATAAAAGTAAGAAAGCTGCTGAAGCTCAAGTGAAGTTTAAGGTGTTGACTACTTAAAAGAATGAATGTGTAGGAATTGATTTAAAAAATTCCCTTCAGGAGGTTTTTCTCTCAAACACGAACAGGGTTCTGGTCAACCTACTGAAGTTTCTGATGGTCAAATCAAAACCTTAACTGAATCAGATCACCATATGACTGTGCAAGAGATTAAACATATCATACACAACAATTGAAAGGCATTTAAAATGTTTTGAACTCATTAAAAAGCTCAATATTTGGGTTTAACACAAATTGGAAAAGTGTTCACTTTATCAATATTTGCAAAATGCATCTAAAACACAACAAAATTGAACCTTTCTCGAAGCCAATTATAATTGGGAATGAAAAATGGATAAGCTACCATAATATCAAACAGAAACGATCTTGGTCCAAGCATGATGATCATGCGCAAACCTCATCGAAAACTGAAATGTACCAAAAAAAATATCATTTTGTCAATTTGCTGGGATTATAAAGGTATTGTGTATTTTGAGCTTCTTTCTAAAGAGCCAAACAATAAATTCAGATGTGTATTGCCAATAACTAATCAAACTCGTAAATTAAAGAGAAATGCCCAGAATTGGAAAATCATTTGGAATCTTGTTCTACCATGATAATGCAAAACCTCACTTGTCTTTGGAAATGTAGTAAATTACTGAAGCTTGGCTAGGAAGTAATGCCACATCCCCCATATAGCCTTGACCTTGCACCATCAGATTATCATTTACTTCAAAGTTTGCAAAACTCTCTTTGATTTATAAAAAATTTCACTAACAATGAGGATCTAAAATTGTACTTGGATCAGTTTTTTGCTGAGAAGGACAAGAGCACAAAATCACGAAGATGCCAGAAAGATGGGAAAAAATCATCGAACAATATGGAAAATGCATAATTGATTTAAGTAAATCCTTTGAATATAAAAAGAATTGAATCTTATTTCACACTGAAAAACCAAAATTATTTTTTTGCCAATCCAATACGTCCATGTTTCTCAAACCATAGGTTCTGAATGCAACTGAGGTCACATGAAAAAATTTTGGAATAAAAAAATGCTATAAGTATTTAGATTAGTCATAATAACATATTACTTGAGGTTAAAATGTTATTAATAAAAAAATTTTGAAAATCTTCCATATCTGAAACATTTCATTTAAATTTTACAAATAAATATACTAACAATGTAAAATTAAATGCTTGTGATGAGAAACTTTGAGTTAAACTTGGCAAAACACTACAATATCCCAAGCATTTGTTTATCAAAAATTCATCTTCCAAGGTCAAAATGGATCTGTGGCATCTGAAAAATTAGATTCTCCATGATGACAAGGTATCCTATCACCATGCACAAATTTCTCAACAACCTCATGACATATTTCACAGCCATTCTGTATGCAACCTCCTTATAAAGCCAGCCTGTTTTATTTTTCTTTCTCGAATAATGAAAACACAGACAAAAGAATTCTGTTTTCATACTTGCTGAAATTTAACAAATCATAGAATGTTGAGGATTTATTTATGAAAAATGATTTCCAGGTTACATTGAAGCAGTGGCAGAAATACTAGTATTGATACATTGCCGCACAAGGTCACTATTTCAAAAGAAAAAGTGCTCAAGATTAGGTAACTAATGTACCTTTTGGTCAGTAAAGCCAGTCCCAGAACCTTTTGCTACACCTACATATGTATGTAGTAACAAAAAAAAATGAAGCAAAAATGGTATTACAGAATATTTTTACAAACAATTAAAATGCACTGTTGAATAATGATCTGAAGTATGTCTAATAGAAAGAATAGGAGCTGATTTTTTTATTTTTTTAATAAATCACCAGTTTTAAGACTCAGAAAAGGAATGGATATATTACAGTAGCCAAAAAGTATACTCCAAATTTATCTTATTAAATGAAATCAGTCCACATCATCAATACTCATACATTTAATATACTCACATATTTTACATTTTGCTAATACAATAAAATCCCCATCGGCAAGCTGGGAGGCAAAGGTAAATTCCTTTTATCTGGAGATGTAAGGAAAAGAACATTTTGTCATCTATTTTCATTTGTGTTAGAGCTACAAGAATGAAAGAGGGTGAAAGTGAATGAAAATTTTCCAACAAGGTGTAACATGCATACATTTCAGGGTAGTTTAAGTTAAGGGAAAATCACATTTTAACTCATAACTTCTAAGCAATTCTTAGCTATCAAAAAACTTTCAGTACAAAAGTTGTTTGTTGTGATAAGGCAATAATTCACCTAATTTGAATTTTCTTCCTATCTTCAATCGTAAGGGAATTATGGGGAAATGAAAATCTCAACCCCCCACCACCATTTTCACCCTCTTTCAGCTAGATAGATCATCTATGAGCTAGGCCAAGAATTTCACACCATGCCTACAACATATCCCCCACTGGTTAAAATCTAATCAAAATTACTCTAGTTGTTCTGTTCACAAGTTAACATGGGCAGAAGGTTATACCTATACAGTAAATTCTTGATTATCTGGCATTCAAGTATCCGGAAAGCTCAATTAGCCAGAAAAATTAGAAAAAGAGTTTTTCTAAAAATTTTACATCCGCATGCCAAAATTTACATGCCGTTCCATTCACATGGACAATTTATTTCTGGAATGCAATGTCCGCTCGGAAGGGCGTAGAAGGAAAAAAAAAAGCAATATACAGTTCAGTGATGTACACAGACTTGTTTAATGGGGTGTTCAAAAGCAAAAGTGAGAACATAAAATAAAAAAAAAAGGTCCTCATCTTTCGGCGAAAAACGAGACCTAAAAGCAAAATCGACAACCAAAAAAAAAGTAAAGGGACAGAATCAGTAAAAAAGCTTATGGGGTGTTACTCCAGATTGGTAAGTCTCTTTCTTTTCCTTTATTTATTTATTCTCCGAATACCGGCAGATGTTGATTCCGATAACGTAATATCATGTGCGGAAGAACTGGAGGCACGTGTATTGCACAATAACCCTTGCGATTTTTCAAAAGATAATTAGTTTTGATATTCAGTCTGGAATTTGTTTATGATCACTTAAAAGAGTTTTATTATGCTTGCTGAGTAGAATACTTTCAAGTTTCATCGACTATTTTTATATTTTTACAATTTATATATTTACGGCTACAGATCATACTTTTTTTATCATCCATGTTAAATTAAAATGTTCATAATATGTTTTGTAAATATAATCAATGTTATGGAAGATAAAGAAGTATTCTTAAAAATTACCCCCCCCCCCCCATTTTTCTCGTCACACTTAACTATCCAGACTTTTCAGGTATCTGGAAATCGGCGTTTCCCGAGCATGCTGGTTAGTTAAGTTTTACTGTATATATATAAACTTTTGAAAGAGGGGTGGTTTTGGGTTCTACGAGTCATGAACAGTGAAGATCTGCAGAAATTTACCAGAAATCGTGTTATGGGAACCATTGCAATAGGTAGACTTCCTAGAAGGAATCTATCTAATTTTGTATATTATAAACAGAACTGGTTTTAAGCAATAATAGATTATATTTTCTTGGAATATATATGTAATAGCCATAAGCTTCTTTTCTGACCCATGCCAGATGAAAATTTTGCTTATTTCAAAAATATCCATTATTTGCAAGTTATCTAGCATTTTAAAGTATTAATAAATTGCTGATGCTATTAATTCCATGATTTATAAACAAAATATGTCATATATTTTGAAGGGGATTTTAAAATTTACTATCATAGAGATTAGGCAGTTTATTATGATTTTTTTTCAAAAAATCAGCACACATAAAAAAAGAAGAAGACAAATAAAAGCAGGCATTAATTTTTCCAAGTAAAAGCAAGGCAAAACAATACACAATACCTTCATGTTCCAAAACTTTCTCTTGAGAAAGTTCATGCTTGATAAAATGGTTTTCAAATATTTCTTGAGATTTGATAACCAAATCCATTATCATAGGAGATCCAACTAATTCCTCTGCATTGTCTCTTATTTCTTTTTCAACTAAAATCCTTTTGGCTTTTGATAATTTTGTTGAAGCTAAAGAGATTTGAGGTATTACTTGTGGATACTGGTTAGGTATTTCAAATGTCAGGCAGTTGTCTTCAGGCAAGTTAAACTTCAAAATATGATACTGACCTAAATCATTAAATCACAATTATTTAGAATAATGTAAGATCATTGGGAAAAATTTTCAAATTTTTATGTAGAAATTTTTAAAATTTTCACATTTAAGAGTAACCAAAAATGTATCATAATAATTTAATTTAAAACAAAGCATCCTTTCTTGTTTTAAAGGAAAATAAAATTTCATTACAAAATAAATATGTAGAAGAATATATATATATTTAATCTCAAGCCTTCTTATTTTGTTGTTGAAACAAAACTAATTAAATAAATTAGTTGATAGCTTAAACAAATTTTTCTTTGAGGACATAATAAAAAGGAGCTTCATACAAATGCAAAGTTTCTGTTTAATTTGGTCTAAGTATACCAATACCTAAATTCAAACAGTAACTATAAAGGAAGTATAACAATTCAGCACAAGAAAAACAATGAAAAACAAAGTTTCTTTTAAAAAGGATTTTATAAAATCTAGAATTCAATGAAAGTTAGCAAATTTATTAATAAGAAAATAATTTATAATATTACTTATCTTTTCTAAAATTCTCTCATAATATTACCAAACCTTTGTTGTGAATTCAATAGGGTAAAATTGATGTTTTTTCATACAAAATGTTGATGAACTCTTATGGTAGGATGAACTCAATATGTCATCTTAATGATATCTGTTCAAATAAAATTAATGTTGACCCTTCAGCACGTGCATCTATTTTTGGAACGTTAGCACGAACGCAGGGTCATTTTGACCCTAAATTTTCAGACACTTACTCTTTATTTTATTGGCTATTTGTACAAAAATAAAATATGGTCAAAGTATACGGACATTTTTTTCATAAAAATAACTTGTATTTAAGACACAAATGAGATTTTTAATAAGAAAAAAGAAAGTTGAAAGTCCTTTTTTCCTCCTTTTCTGTATTCTTTTGCTCTCCGCTGAACACGTTTGTATGCTTCCATAGCCATAACATTAAATTAACCTGAAACGTTAGCACACGCATGGGTCAATTGGACCCCAATGCCCCCGAGTAAAAAGTGAGAAACAATGTTTCACTGGTTTTAGCCTTCTTATCCTCTTCTTCTAGTCCCACTATGAAGGTACAGGAAGTAACAGGGACAAGTGTTCAGAAATTCCAAGAACTTTTAACCAAAGAGTAAGGTGGGATCAAAAAGACCCCATGCATGTGCTAATGGGTTAAGTAAAAAGATTAAATCTAACAATAAAATTACTGATAAAAAAACCAATTTTCCATAAAAACTTTTTTCTGCAAAACATTAAAAGATGTGGTTGAAAAAGTAAAGAATATCAATGTTGATGGAATAGAATTAGGAGAAATATTAGGCAAGTTTTCCAGGTTATAAACCGATGCACAAATACATCGATGAACTTATCAATTTTAGGAGACTGTTTCTTTATCAACCAGCTTTCCTTACTATTTATACTATTTCCTATTACACTACATTATTTTCTACTATTTGTACTATTTTCCTTGCTATTAATCCTATGTATTTATTTTCACTAGTTCTTAATTAAACTTATAGTAATGAAAATTTTTCCTAGAGCACAGATTTACATAATTCTTGTTATAAATTTCTATAATGTTACGCACTTCTTACGCTTTATTCGTTACATTTCGTAATATGACTGAAATCTCAAATAAATGAAAGGAAATAATTGAAGGGTGCCGTTTAATGTAACTTCAGAAGGATTTAATGCAAAAATCTTCTAACTTCATGCATATCCCACTTCCCGAATTTTGGGGATTGTTTCTACCCGAAACAAGTATTAAATACATTTTTAAATTGAAAATCAAAATAAACGAACTTGAAATATAATGTGTAAATTCATGTGCATCATAGCTTGCTTTTAAACACTCTAGTTCATCTAAAAACGAAACTTCCATCTTAAAAATTCATCAGTAGGTAATGCAGGAATTATTAATTTATGAAAACAGTAAATGCAAATTTTTACTGCTTGATAGTTTAAGGTTTGGAACAGCTCAAAGCTGTACCTAAGATTTTGCTAATAATCCTTAATTTATCAAAACTGATTGATTGATTATCACAATTGTCACATGTGGCAATGAGAACGTCCATGAACAACGCATCCATGTGCATGCAAATTGTAAATAAACAAATCTTACTGTTGCCTTTTTCCCAAAAGTTATACACTATTGTGCTGCCTATTTTCATAGTGGCTAATGAAAATTGCTGCCATACTTATATTTTTATTTCGTTGAACCTCTTTGAAAAAACACTTCATCAATATAATTAATTTATGATAATTTTCTACGACTTATGGCATATTTTTTAAATGCATCTGACTGATAAACGTAAAAAGGTTAAAATAGAAAATAGTGCTGGGTAGAGAGGAAAGACCGGTACAAATAAATGGAATTTCCAGTAAAAGTTGCGCATGCGCTACTATGTGTTTCAAGTGTAGAATTCTCTTCGCGTCATGTGTAATTATGCAGTATTTACTTCCAAAATTCGTCAATAAACGGGCATGTTTCCACGTGTGTTTCGATCATACAACATACATGCGTGTTATTGAATATTGCGTAGTCTTAAGCATTTCAGATGGGATTAACTGAAAAACTTTCGTAATTATAAATTTGGTTTTCAGCATTAATTAGCTAAAAATATGCCTAGTCTACGTGAAGTACAAACACCTAATTTTGGTGTACCTAAAGATGAACAATATAAGGTAAAAATAAATTCATAATTGTATTGCTTGAATTGTATGTTAAAGGCGTTAGTGTTTCACGTAAATGTTTTGGTATTGTATCAGCTAACATTTTCCTCTGAAAAGTGCAAAACTTGCACACTTAATACCGTATTTCTATAAGTAAATATAATTAAATCATTGATATATAAAATATTTCGCATCGTAAATTATTTTGACTTCAGAATATATTTCTGTAGGGAAATCAAAGGACTTTCCAAATATTTATTAGTTGAATGTTGGTTACTCTGTTTTCCATTCTGTACTCTATGTTGAATTTCATTATTAAATTTTAAAAACCACGGTTGTTTCAGATATCCATTTTTGTTTTTATTCCTCTCTTTCATTGTATTTCATTGAAATAAAACAATTAGCTTTTTCTTAACTTGCTATTTGCTGCCTTGATCTATAGTTTGGTTATGCTTTTTCAGACTTTAATTGTATCTTTCTTTACTCACAAATAATAAAACTTTTTACATTTTTGGAATAGTATAACAGGAAATTTTTATTTTGTAACTAATAAATAAAGCTTTCATTTTATAATGCAGAAACGAATAGACTGGACCATTTTAAAGCAGCAAACTATCATCTTTCCTTCTTTACTAGAACCATTGTATTTATAAACATCTTTGTTCCACTGATAAAAATTTTTTTTTTTTTTTCCAAGTTCTGTATTCCTGAAGTTCTCTTTGTGTTATTCAAATAAATTTTTTTGAAAGTTTATAGACTAGTAAATCCAGATCATTTCAATCTTTTATGATCTTTGATGAATGCTTATCCATATGTAAAGCTAAATTTTCAGTTATAAAGAAGAACTGCAAATCAGGATTTCTGTAAAAGTGATACTCATTAATATTTTACCTCCTTAACTGTGAGAAGCATGTTAGTACATCGTATTTTTAGTTTGCCCAACCCTGATGATAAATCGAAAGATGTTGGTTTACAAAGTATCAAAATAGTACATAATATAGATATATATACATTTTTTTCTTTTATTTTATCTGTAGCTAACAATTTTTTAGGGGGAAGAACAGATTCTTTCCCAATTTAAACCTTTTTTCTTATTTGTATATAATTCATAAATGACTTTGAGGTTATTCACAATGTTATCTCTACTAATAATAAATAAGGTGAGTTTTGGGATGATTGGCACGAAGTTGCCGTGTTTGGCGAGAGACCGTGCTGTGTTCTTAAGTCTTACCTGAATGAGAATGTTTGTATATATATCTCTGTGTTTGTGTAATCTACAGGATAGATCATTTTATCTATAGCTGCCAAATGTCACAGATATGCTTTGAAGGGTGAAAATGTGTACCTTGGAATTATTTTTTTTAAATTTTAATTTATGGTTTTAATTAAACAAAATGTCCATGCCTTTCATCGATGACTTCTATAAATACCATCCAAATATATTTTTCATACCATCTTATAATTCATAAAATTGTCTTTTTAATGATACCAATTTAGTTGTGATTTTTTTTTTTTTTTTTTTTTTTGCACTTTAATTTTAACTACTTTTAAAAAAATATTTTTATGCTTAATTTGCAACAATGCTCATCATTGTTGAATGAAATTTGAACAGTTTTCTTTGTTTATTTTATTGTTGAAAGCTAAGGAATGAAGATTCTGCTTATTTTTTCATGTTCTTTTGCAATGTCATAATGATTATTTAACTTTTTTTATTTTATTAAGTTTCTTTTGGAATCTATTTACTAACAAAGCTGTCTAAAGTATTAAGTAATATATCCAATCTGCTGACAGATTATATTCGTTATTTTTAAATTTTTATAATCAGCATACTTTAATCCTTCGAATATGTTATTAGATGAGCTCATATAATACGCATAGAATGTGCTGCACTACTTTAATGTTTGAATCAACCACACATTTTATATGAGGAATAAGCAAGTGAAGTTAGCAACATTTCACACTATGATCAATTAGATATTAGATGACATAGACACTTCATGTGATTGTGATGTCATGCGACTTGACTTTTTTAATAACGTTCATGTATTCAATAGCTGGTCACCAAAGACAACTAGTCAAAAAATAAAGCCATCAACAAAGGTGCAATTGCTTTGTTTATTAACTATTTAGAATTGCTTTAATTCTGTTAATTATATGGGGTTTTGTTGCATGTTTTTTTACTTTCTCATATATGAAGAGAAAGTATTGTAATCGTCAAAAAATTCGAACTCGAGATTTTGATGAATCTCTACGTTTTAGACCTCCCTGAGTCCGAAAAACACTATTTTGGAATTATGTCTGTCTGTGAACACGATAACTCGAAACCTATTAGAGATACGGATGAAATTTGGTATGTGAACTTGACATATAATTTGTAGGTTTCTATCAAATTTTGGACAAAATCTGTCTACTGGAAGTCTGTCTGCGAACGCAGGACTGCACATATTTGGCATTCTGTGTTTGATGCGAGGCTATTTCCGTCTTGGCAAGTGTGACCTTGGCTCGCTCTAAAAGAAAGTAAGGATTGCTTCTGGGTTTTATTAGGTTCGAATTTGTTTATCTACTCGCATAGAGATAGGGTTGCCATAATTGCCAAGCATTGATACGGGGGCATTTAGGTGCTAAATAAATAAAACATGAAAACAGTGGGTACATAATAGTTTATTTTACTCTGATTAAAAAAAAATCAATAAAGTTTAAGCAATCTAATAAAATGAGCACATAGAATAACAAAAAAAGATGAGAAGCTAATCCTTTTTAACGCAGTCACACTTTAGAGCTGATTTTACTTTTTTAATTATCATTTGCCTTTTACACATAATCATAACCAGCAGGAGTGGTCTCCCCTAAACTTTCTCGTATACTTTCTAAGTGGAGATTCGTCAAAATCTCGAATTCGAATTTTTTTGACGATTACAATACTTTCTCTTTGTATACTCCGTATACGAGAAAGTAAAACAAAAAAACAAACAAACCTGAAATCAAATATCTGTTGCCACGTTTCAAAAAAATATTACTTTGAAGCAGGCGCGATAAAATAGGCAATGCAATGAATACTAAAGCGAAAATTCTGCTTTGGAATTGAATTCCCAAGAAAACAATTTATACTACCACAACCGTAACAATTGCAAAAGCGCGTGAATAAAAGATTTGCTGAAATAATGAGATTGGTTTGATTTACAACAATAAAAAAATTGTTAACAATTGATGCTTGAAAACATTATTTATTGTTGTAAATAACATTTGCAACAATAACAGAATGCTACCAATACGCATGCGCATGAGAATCGGATTAAAAGAAATTGAATATGCAATTTGAACGCCTCTTTTTGACGGACTTGGTCCAAACTTTTATACGGACCTACATTCATAACGATAAAACTGTGTACCAAATTTTATCCATTTAGCTATTTAAGTTTTTGAGTTATAGTGTTCACATGACCGCGAACATACAAATAGACAGACTTCCCGTTGACGGATTTTGTCCAAAATTTGATAGAAACCTACAAATTATGTTCAAAGACCACATACCAAATTTCATCCCCGTAGCTCTAATAGTTTTTGAGTTATCGTGTTCACAGACAGACACACATACAGACATAATTCCAAAATTGTGTTTTTCGGACTCAGGGAGGTCTAAAACGTGGAGATCCGTCAAAATCTCGAGTTCGAATTTTTTGACGATTACAGTACTTTCTCTTTGTATACTTCGTATACGAGAAAGTAAAAATGGACGCAGGTCATTTTAAAATTATAATGACTCAGAGTTTAGAAAGCAAATGGGACATGGCAACCCTACTTAGAGGGAAAATGACACCTTTGTGGAAGTCTACATGAAAGTTTAAGGGAGACCACTCCCGCTGATTTATTTTCACATTCATAATAAGAACTGGTGATGAACTGTTGCCAAGATTTTATAGTTTTTGCCTGGGGTACTGGGGACAAGTTTTATTTCAATAAAGCTGCAATAAGATGATCTGTTCAATGTGAACAATTTTGTTTCTAATGAGCTCATGTGTTTGGATTTTCTACAATCAAGCATAGACTTTAAACTTAATATAACATGATAGTTTATCTCTTTTAAACACACATTTTATTACAGAAATATATAATTTTAGTTATATATTTCAATATATATATATATTAATTGATAAAATCTGGTTGTTCTTTATAAAGAACAACCAGACTTGATGCAATCTCAAATTTTTAACCATAGCAATTTTATGTAATTAAAGTTTTTGTTTCTTGTATTTGAGGTTTGTTTGGTACAAGTGATTTGAAAATTGTTTATCCTATTTTTTTTACATACAATAAAGGAATATATTTGAAAAAAAAAAAACTTATGAAATTTATGGAAGTATTTCTGTCATTATAGGTTTTACTAAATGCAAGTATTGCACATGTAGATTCATTTAATTATGTGCTGAGAGAAGGGCTCACTCATATGATACAGGTAAAATTTTCTTATTGTATTAAAAAATATGATCATCCTTAAACTTGTAAATGTCTGTCTTGTTTTAGAAATGAAAATCATGTTCTGTAAATTTTTATATGCTTTTTTTCCCTTCCTAGCTTATAAGAACATTAATTTATATTAAATCTAGGGGTGAAAACTATTGTTTAATTGGGTGGGAGCTGAATTATGTGCATAAAAGTTGTATGAAGTCATTATTAACCTGCCAGTCCGATAATCATAATGAGATAAAGAGCACTAGGCTTTTTATTTGCTGTAACCTTCAAAACTTTATCATTCTACTGAATGACTGAACTTCTCTAGCCCAGTTGGCTGGAAATTAAGGTATATTTTATGAAATAAGTTAAAAGGAATCGTAGAATTGTTCTGTGTAACAGTTGTATTGCATCAAGGTGTTTGAAATTATTACAACTATTTTTCTATTTGTCAATTTGTTATGGAAATTGGGAGCGTATATCTCTGTCTATTAAAACTTATTAAAGAAGTATTGACCATTGATTATTTATTAAAAGTTTTGATAATGCTATTGTTCTCTCTCTTTTCCCTTAATACTATTTATTACCTAATTGCTTAGAAATTGTCTTTGTGATAAGAATATAAGCCATAAAAATTCTTATAGTACATTTTAAGTAGAAAAGTGACTAGTATAGATAATTTGTATTTTGTTATAAATTGTGATGTTCCCAGTTTTTTATACTTGGATTATAATCTCTCGTGTTTTTAAAACAATCTTTAACTTTCAATACTCTGTAATCTCTTTATTTTTAATAATTGTGAATAATGTTTAAAAGAATACATACAGATTTTGCAGTTTTTTCCTTTTTTACTAGCTGTGTGGCCCGGCGTTGCATGGGCTATCTTGAATAATATGTCGTTCTCTGGCGGAGGGAAGAAGTGAAGTCATGCAACACATGCCCAACCTTCTTTCGTAAATAAATAAAGAGAAAAGAGCGGTTCAAACATTTCATCCGTGGAAACATATTGAAATCAACTTATTTTTAAAAAATTGTTATTTTGTAAAATATGTATACAGTGTTGTGGTGAAAAGAATGGTCTATCCGAGTCCTGAATTATTCTTTGTCTCAGTTTAGTACAGAGAGAACGCGATAACCCAGCATTGCTCGGGATCCATATTTTTCATGTGCCCGCCTCCAGTTTATTTTTCTACATATATCTCCTTTTAATCCTATATTGTTGAATTAAAACTTTCAAATCAAGTCTTTTTATTACCTTAAAATAGTATGGTTTGAATGAAAACATGAGAAGTTTGGAAAAAGAAAATTTATTTAAAACTTTTAAATAGTAAACCATATAATAATTAATACATCTTTAAAATGAACAATTATACTTCCAAGGTTTATAAATTTAAACATCGTAGCATAACATTTTATTTTGAAATGTATAATATATTGTTTGAGAAAAATGAAACGAAGTTTAAAGCATAAACGAATAAAAATACAACAAACTGATAAATTAAACACCAGGAACATATATTTTCTTCTTGCCCATATTTGAATAATAATGGGGTAAAAATAAGGCTTGAAAAGAATAAATTTTTAAAAAAGCAATAATTGATAAATTAGGCACCCGAAATATTAATTTTCTCCTTGCTTCGGAGTCTGCCCGATAAATGGTAGCATGGTGAATTCATTCATTTTGGCATTTTAAATTAATATTTTTTAACTAAATGTAATTTCGAAATTTAAATGGTCAAAATGGATTCCTTGGATTATTTCTCACCTTTTGGTACGTTCGATGCGCTTTTGCATTCAGCGGTTCGTGAGAAGAGAGCCTCACATACATACACATTGAATTTCACTATTTTTTTTAATGTAAATAAGAACATCTATATTGTTTAATATATTACGATTTTCAATTATTGAAGTTGATCTAGAAGATAGATTTAATGGGATTTTTTTCAAACAAATATATGAAGTAGATATTTATTCTGTTCTTGTTTTTTAAAAAGTTATTTGAAAGTCTATTCTTAAACAATCACTATAATGCTTTTATTTTTAGTGTCTTATTAGTAACTTTTTTTAAAAATAGATAGCATGTTTAAAGCCTGATTTATCTTGAGAACTTAGATTATTACATTCCTAAAATATTTTTTTGTTTTAAGTTATTTTATTTTAGGATGATGTCAAAATGGTGTCTTTAAAAATGTATTTAATAATATTATATCAAGACTGATATGACATTTTCCTTGAAATTTCAAGTATAAAGATGTATGATTGGGATCTGTAGAGACTCATTTTGTTTCACCCTAAATCTTTCCATATTCATAAGTGTACATGATACTTCTTGATATTTTACTAAATTAATTGGGTGACAACTCTGTTTCTCTACTATTTCATTAGGTGACACATTCTGATATGGGAATGTAATGTTTTCTATTCTTTTATGGATACTTGAAATATTTATGCATTCTGTATAATTTTTGTGTTGAATAATGTTTTTGAATAAATAAATTTTAGTCCATAAATTTAAAAATGTACTAATTTGATGTACATATGTGACTTACAAAAAACAATCAAAGGTTTATAAATTTATTGCAAAAGAAATCTGGTTTTTATCAATCAAAATGTTTGCAATTTCAATTTTAATCATCTACTTAGCTAAAATCTTTGTGCTAGCTCTTGCTTTTTTAAAAACTTTTCATAAAAGTTTCATTATTTATTGTCGTATAGAAGTTTTATTATCTTAATTTTGATTAAGAATGCCAGACTTGTCTATTAATCAATAAATAAGCAAAGATTAAACAATAACTGAGCGTGTTGTGTATAAATTTTTCAATAATCAATAACCCAAATAAAACCAGGCATTACCTCCTGAGTTCCAAGCTGACATGAGATAATCACCAAGACAAAGTTTTTACTTTTAGATTTGAACATTTATTTAATGACAAGATAAATTTGAAGAGGGCAGAAAAAGAATCACAACTCGCATAAGGATCAATGCCTTTGCACTAAATCAACTTGATGCAGAACTAAAAAAAAATGCATTATATTATAAATTATTAATATATAAATGACAGTGCGCTAAAAGGTATTCTTGGTTATATTCCAAACTGAAGAGCATTAATACAGGAATCTCGTATCTAATCGCGAATTTAAAAAAGTCAAACACAACTTCTCACATCACTGATGTATAAAAAAACACAAAAATTTAAGACTAATAAACATTCATTAATATGAAATTCATGACATAAGCAGTAGGATAACAAAACAACCCATCATTTTAACTGACCAAATCAAAATCATTCCCCATTTCTAAATGTCACTAAATAGATCAAATGATAATTAATACAATAACTCTCTAGAATTAGTTCTCAGATTCAAATCAACTGAAGAAAGGAACAACATACCTTATAGTATATGAATTTCAATATATTCTCACTTCATGAAATATAAAATTTCACAAAAAAAAATTCTCCCACATGATTGTTTTGTATTGATTTTAGACTTTTTAAAAATTTGGGAAGTTTTTGAAATTTGGCCATTTTTCCTCATAACTAGACATTTGCATATGCGTGCACAATTGTTTTTTTTTTTTTTTTAACTGTACCACAGTTTGTCACAGACTAATCAGTCGGTCTGATAAACTGCACTACCTAACATCACCGGCACAATTTTTAGCAAATATGATCATATCGGAATTCACAGACCAATCCGGTTAAAACTATAGAATTTTAGCACTAGACTTCTTACATGTAGATATATGCTCTTAATCAGATTCACAGCGATACTAATCACCACTGATACAAATCAATGCATTCATCAAGCACTCAAGCTTTAGCACTTTCCACATTGGTTCAGACGATTAACATTAGCTGATCATCCTCCTCACGGTGCTGGCCGTGGAAAGCCCGAAGTCCTCACGGATGATCAAACCTTTTTCCTACATCATGCCCTTTTCTATTTTTTTCCATACCGTTAACTGGCCTTGTCGCTCTCCAGCAACGCCAAAAAAAAAGCTCTTCACCGAGCTCCCAAACTGATCAACCATTGGTGAAATTGAACAGCCAGGTCCTCCAAATGCCCAGGAAAGTTTTTGAAATTTCTAAGAGACACCAAAGGGGTCAAACACCCTACTAGATTCCTGGAATTTTGAGGCTAAATCAAAGAAATCTGTTATAAAGGGGTGCCTGGCAGAAACAGACCACAAAAGATGGTGAATATCTTAAGGTGGTAGAAAGAATATGTTGTTCTCAACACAACATTATCCCAAAAGTAAAAGCATTGTTCCATGTCAATGATTATAATATTTTGTGCAAATATGAAAGTGAATCATATTTAATTTCATATATGTTCATGAGAAGTTGTTTTTTCTTACCTCATAGTTTGCATCTATTTGTGAAATCTAGAAAATGGTTGCTTCTGTTTGTAAAGGTTGATTAATAGGGATGAAAAAGCATACATTAAATCATGAAATGTGTCATGAATAATATTTAAGATAGGACAGTATTCACTAGAAATTATACCGTTTAATGTAATGTAAAGTATTTAATGTACATACCATATTTTGTACCATGGTACCAAAAAAAATGAATAGTAGAAACCATAGTAGAAAGCTAAGGCATATTAGAAAAATAAGAATGTATTGGTCAAATTTTATCCATGAAACCTGAAGTTTGTTGATTTGAGGTGTGTGAAATCAAGGGTTTACTAAACTGTGATAAATTCATTGATTTATATACTAGGTTATGGCAGTATTTGCATTATGTTGAAAGTTTTTTTTTTTTATGTGCAATGCAAATCAGAAACGTACATTAAAAATAAATTCCTAAAAACTAAGTTATTTTAGGGAATAAGTTTGTGTTTGGCAGACATGTCAATGTAGTTTATTTTTTAACTAAATAAAAAAATTTAAAAATCAGAAAATACACTATTATACACTATCAGAAATCTACACTATTAAAATCCAAAGGTTAATAAACATATGTATCTATCTATGTCCAGCTATCTTCTCACGAACCACTGAATGCTGAAACAAGCAGAAAGTACCAAAAGATGGGAAATAATCCAAGGAATCTATTTTGACTATTGCAATTCGGAAATTATAATTAGTTAAAAAGATATTAATTAAAAACTTCAAAATGAATGAATTCACCGTGCTGCCATTTCTATTGGCAACACAATTTTCTTTTTTTCCTTATTTTTAATTTTCACAGTGTTCTTGCATTTTTATTTATTTAACAGAAGCTGAGTTTGTGTAAAAGGTTTTAATTAAATCTTTTCTAGCGACCTTCCATGTTTTTGATTTGTAAACATCAGAAAGATTGTTTTCTTGCATTTTTTTTTAAATCTTACCATGATTTATTTCTTAAAGTTACTGTTATATAAATCATGTGCTGCCATCTATTGAGAAGAGACAATTTTCTTTTTTTTTTCCATATTATTAAACTGAACTAACAGGGGAAGAAAAAATAGGAAAAGGGGAATCAGGATTCAAGATCTGATGTTATTGCATTTTTTTTTTATTATTATTATTATTATTTATTTCACTGAAGCTAGTTTGTATAAAAGGTTTTATTTTTTAGAGCGAGCTTTTGTGTTTTGATTTATTAACATCAGGGGGGAAAAATCGTTTTCTTGCATTTTTTCTTTTCTTTTCTCTTACGGTGTTTAACTTCGTAATATTTGTTGGGGAAAATAAGTGACAATATTTGTTGAAAAAAATGGATGTGGGCATATGAAAAAATGTGGATTCTGAGGCCTCATGTTTCCTCACTTTTCTCCGCCAGGAAATCTCACATTAGTCGAAATTGCCCATGCAATGCCAAGCCACGCAGCTAGTAATCTTTTTGTGATTCTTTTTTCCTATACTATATTTGTATTCATTCATACTTTGCTAGTTAGGTATTTTATTTAAAATATGTATTTCTGATTTCATACTGAAAGTTTTCCTTAAGTTTCATTATTTTTATTTCATTAATATTTGTCTATTTTCCAAGAGTATCCCACCGCTGGAAATGGGTCTTCCAAATGGTGATCGTGTTCAAGTACAACTAAGAGTAAGTTATTGTTTATAGTATGAGTAAGATTTTTTGCTTCATTACCTGTTATGTTCTGTATAAAAAGTGAGCAATCAGAAAGACATTAAAATATTAATAGCATATAGCAACCCTTATTTATTGTAATAGCTTGAAATAAAATTAAGCCGCAAGGACATGCGTCAGCTTTGTAGGCCCAGGCTCCTGTTTTTTTAACAACATGAGCAGCAAATTACATATGCTTTAACAGAAAACATTTCTTGCACTAGTGTCCAGAATATGAAATATAAAAAAAAAAAAAAAAAATTCTGATATCTACTGGGGAGTGCATTAAAATTGAGATGATTGTTGAATGCTTGTACTTCCGAGGTATTTATGCGAAGATTGGCTTTCCCATCCAAACCTGAATTCCATTCCATACCTGAATTTTCCTGGAAATAAGTATTAATGCATTACTGTCTCATTGATAGACTTCTCTCGAAGGTTCTTGATATTTCCACTTCTAGTAGAGATAGGGCCATTTTTCGTATATTTTCTAGAAACTTCATTTTGTCGACAAATTCAGGGTTCATTGGACCGACTACCAGTAAAACCTCTGTAAAACTATTATTCCTGCCATAAGATTAACATGTTAGGAAACAACTTTACAGCTTTGTAATAATATTTATTCTGGGTTTTGCTTCTATTGTTGATAACCAAGGTATGGATATTCAGCTTTTTTTTGTTTTTGTTTTGAATAGGCATGCTTTTTATAAATATTTTAATTTTAGTTAAGGTTTAACTTCAGATCAACAATGATGAAAATTTTTAAAGTTCGTCCATTTTAAAATATTGCTGTTCTTTCCTATGATATAAATGAATGTATAAAAATATATTATCCTTTTAGCTTGAAGTTTTGCTTTCTTTTTGTAGTGTTCTGAAAATTTTATTGAACCAGTAAGCAAAAATCCTCTGAGATATTATGTGAATTATAAAATATGTTCATTCAGTAGTACAGTAAAACCCCGGTTAATCAAACTCAGGTTAACCGAAATGCCTTTGAAATCACAAATCCAAAAAACATGTACTGTAGGACACAGTAGACAGCAAGACTTTTTTTTCCACGATATCCTTACTTTTTTTCAACAATATCCTTACTTTTTTTCTTTTAAGCCTCCCCAAGAAGGTCAGTGATTAATTTTAGAATGTTAAAACTAAAGTAATGGACATTAACAATCTTAATTACGATATTATACCCAACCGGGTTGTTCTGTATTTCCAAACTTCAATGCTGGATTATTCTACTTACTATACATATATTATTTTATGAAAATATGATTAATACAAGAAGCAGTTTATTAGATTAATTGATGTTTAATCACTTCCTGTTTCGGATTATATGTAATATAGTAGAAAATCGAAGAGAATGGGGTAAGGATTCTAAAATGGTACAATTGTGTGTCTATCAAAATTTAAATTTCAAAAATAGTTTTTTGATGGAACGATTAAAAACCAAGGTACATATAGAGACAGGGTTCCCATGGGTCTTAGAAAGTGTTTATTTTACCCTACCATTTCTAAGAGCCCTTAAAAGTTCTTATTTTTCATCAGTAGTCCTTAGAAAGTGCTTATTTTCCTTTTAAAACAAAATTCTTTTTTCGAACGTCGAAATTTTATTTTCCCGGTCATCTGATTTCTTTTTAGCGCTAGATCGGCGATAAAACTACTTACAAGAGAAAATTGGCAATGAATTGCTGGAATGGCAATCCTTGATGCATGATATAAAAAGGGAGAAAAACGCAGGTGTTTAGGTGTTCTAATCATGGCACAAAATTGGAAAAATACTTAGGGACACCACTAACCTCTGATCCGAAAGTAAATTTGCTAAATTTTACAAAATGTCTAACAATGATAGCTGATAGAACACATTTAGTGGGATAGGTACTCAAATTAAATTATTTTATTGATTTTTTACTTCAAGATGAAGAAAATGAATAGTTCTGGAGAGTAATGAAATTTCTTATGATTTTATCACATGGATAAGCTGCAGTAGAATGAAGGTTCAGTTCAAATAAATCATTAGAGGTAGAAAACTTAAAAGAAGATTTTTGTATTGCTCAGAGGCTCATTTTTGAGAATGCGAATAATTCTAATGATATTCACTCTATAGTTGTTTCAAAAGAGATGAGAAGGTTTGTCTCTTCTTCGAGGTAAAATATATCCTTCATTTGGGATAACAACAAAAAAATTGAGAACCAAAAAAATTTGGAAAGCAGTAAGAAAAGAAAAGTAGACGAGCTTAAATATTGAAAATCTTAAAAAGCTTTCCTTCAAGCTGATATCACAGCAATGGAAAATTCAGCCGAAGAATTGTCTAATAATGCAGAATCTTCCAAAAATATTTCCCTTTTTATAATATCAAATGCACTGCAAAGAGATATTAAAGAAAAAACATCTGAAATTAAGGAATTATACAGTAAGATTTTTGAAAAAGAAAAATAAATCAACTGAAAAACAGAAATGACTATATCAGGATTTTAAAAATATTCTTCATTTACTTAATTTCTGAAAATTGAGCATTTTAGTGATTTAAATTGATTTTGATATCTGTAAGGCCATTTTAATGTATTTCATTTGCTACAGAGTTATATTGGTTCAATCAATAAAATTTTAATTGTACCCTCTATTTTTCTTTTTATAATTTCTAGATATTTTTTAATAGAACCGAAAACACTCCTGTGAAAAAGTTAAATTTTGTGTAAATATTTATACTGTCTTTCTTTTTTTTTATGTGTGTGTTTATGTGACATTTTACTTTACAGTATTCTTAAGTTTAAAGCCTAAGCTCTAAACATTAAAAGATGAAAAGAAAATCTTGGAACATTTTAAATAGAAATGAAAATTCTTTATAATTTATTGATTTAAAGTATGAATTTTTTTTTTTAATAAATGGTTAGAATGTAATAAATTGTAATATGTTTATAAGTCAAGATTTTTTACTACAGTAGAGTCTCGATTGTTCGAGTTTTCCATAAATCCGAGTTAGTGAAAAAAAATCAGTTAAATAATGACCAACACAACATGAGAAAGAATTACTGCATCTGGTTTTTATTGTTGTTCAACGGGTCATATGTCCACTGCACACCCCGAAGCTGCCTGCAGAAATGCCCCCTCCCAAAGAAAATGGGATGTATATGAGCAATGTGTTTAAACAAAAAAACAATTTACAATTATTTTAAGATATAATTAACCTGTTGCTATCAGCAGTAATGTAATAATATATAAATACATTTTTCATTTAAATATACAACATTGAAATTTAAAAATTGCTTTTATTTCCATTTATTTATTTATTAAATTTTATGATTTCGATAATTAGAGTTTTCGATAGTTTGAGGTAGGCCCAGTCCTGTCCACCTTGAATTATCGAGACTTTACTGTATATATATGAGCAGCTTTTTGAACTTGAAGATAGTGATAAGGTTTTTTTTTTTTTTTTTCCCTGCTGTGCCTCTTTTATAGTTTGTTAATATGTGTACTTATTACTGACATGCATACATATACATGCCCATATTTTAACTGCTGATATTTTAAAAAATGGGACTGGGCTTATTTTGAAAATTTTTATATAGCATTATTTTTGTATAATTTTTAAAAAAATAGACTTAAATATTGATTTTTTTTTTTTTTACATAGTATTGTTCTTATGAGTTTAACTAAACTGTAAAAGCATCTCACTTGGTTGAAAGTCATGTATTAAATTGTGAAATGTGACTTTTATAATATTTTATTTAGTTCTTATAAAGTCTTAGAAAGTGCTTAGAAGGTGGTTATTTTCAGTTTGAAAAGTAGAGTGGGAACCTTGAGAGAATTAAATTGAAAATTTTCACGGCTAATGATTCTAGCAAACCAACTGGTTGCTGAAGATGGCTAGTTAACAAATATTTGTTACAAGACTTCTTGTTGAAGAAATCTCCATTTAGCTTATTCTTAAGTGAAATGAGTTAGTTTCAAGTGTATGCTTGGTTCCTGTTTTATCAATTTTGTTATTAATATAAATATATGTTTTATGCAAATGGCAGCAATATTTAACCTACATTGTGTCAAGAAACTTAAAATTGGACAGATTTAAAAATAAACTTTTCTATTTAGAGATTTAAATAAACGGTTGTTAGATTTTACAAAGATATTTAAAGCATCTAATGTTTTTATTTTCTCGTATACAAAGAGAAAGTATTGTAATCGTCAAAAATTCAAATTTGAGATTTTGACGAATCTCCACGTTCTAGACCTCCCTGAGTCCGAAAAACACAATTTTGGAATTATTTCTGTCTGTGTGTGAGCACAATAACTCAAGCTATTAGAGCTATGGGTATGAAATTTGGTATGTAGTCTTTAAACATAATTTGTAGGTTTCTATCAAATTTTGGACAAAATCCGTCTAAGGGAAGTCTGCCTGTCTGTCTGTCCGCTGTCATGTGAACACTATGACTCAAAAGCTTGAATAGCTAGATGGATAAAATTTGGTACACAGTTTTATCATCATGGATGTAGGTCCATATCAAATTTTGGACCAAATCTGTTGAAGGGTTGATGGTCTGTTAGACTGTATAATCGCATACTTGTAAAAATTATATCTCCTAAACCCTTTGGCTTAGATAAATAAAAATTGGTGTGACTGTTGCTAATATTAATTATAGAGCTGTGCCCAAATTTTGTTTCAATTGGTTTAAAAAAGAGGCGTTAAAATTGTATAATTAATTTTTCTAATCTGATTCTCCATATGCATACGTTCTGTTAGCACTCTCTGTGCTACGTGGAAGGATTACGTCACTTTGTCCTTGAGCAGGCAAGAGTGGAATCGGTAATCATTTAATCGTTTCACTTCTCTTTGAATTTGATTCTTTACCTAAATATTTTACAATCACTATAATCTAAAATGAAAAACCTTCTGATAGTCATTGGATTCTGAGTTACAGTATGTTCGAATTTTTTTATCCATGCAGGGGGAGGGGAAACCGCACCTTTTTGAGGAAGTATACGAGAAAGTTTAGGGGAGACCACTCACACTGGTTTGGATTAAAATAAATTTACATGATGCGGATTCAGAATTAGCTTAAAAAATGATTTCTTGCTACAAATTTTCCTGACAATTTATTTTGAAAAATTAAATTTTAAAAACATTTCTTTAATTATTTAAGTATTGTTTAAAATTATTCTTTTTTTCTCAGGGATATATTTTTGAGTTATTTGGTTTTCAGTAATTTAAATGTATGATATTTGATATTGATATGTTCATTTTATTTCTTGTTAGATGACTATGTTTATATATTTTTTTATTTTAGAATTGCTATATTGAAATGCCTAGGGTGAAGCGAGATACTGTTGCTAAAACTTTTAAAGTTTATCCAGCTGAGGTAATCTATTTATGTAAAATAAAAATTTGTATTTTATTATACTCTCATTAAACTGAGACAAATAGAAGTTAAATATCTTTAGAAATTAGCACTAGTGTATATGTCTGTGTTTAAAGATTAAATGATATTATTGTTCCTACTTTTTAAAAATAAATTTAATTTCTAAGTAAAATCTCATGCATTAAATTTTTTCTTGCAAGAATAATTCTATGCTTGATCTGATTGTTGATTCTAAATTCTTTAATATACTTTCCAAATATTTAGAAAAAAAAATTCTAAATATTTAATAGAAGGTTCTGATTTTCTTTTACAATAATCTTTATTATAAAATTTTGAATAAACTTTTTCAATAACTTCTTTTTTCCCCTCGCGATATCTTTTTAAATTCTGAATGAAGCAAAAAAAAAAAAAGCAGAACATAAAGTTTTTTAAATCATAATAGTAAATGCCTGCCTGTAAAATTGAGACATTTTTCCATTTGTTTAGGATGAAAGTTTGGAATTCACAATCTTTTTTACCCTTCAAGATTAGGGCTGATTAAACTTTGATTCATAACTTTGTTTTGAGTAGAACATTATCAGGGTCATAAAAACTGTCAAACTTTTTATAAATTCTTCAGTATTTTTAAGCAAAAATAATGGAGAAAAATTTACAACATTTCAATAAAATTTGCTAGTCCTATTTATTTTTCAATTTTATGGTTACGAAACAAAAAGTTTTTTTACAAAATTAGGGTTGCTAAAATATTTTTCTACCTGAAAAGGAAAAGTTTAAGGAGTTTTACATCAGTTCTGTTATTCCCAAGTTTGCCCATTTCAAACATACTAGAGGCTGCCTAGTAGTCGAAATTCGACCATAATTCATTAAATTTTTAAGTTTGAACGTTATTGAGGTTCTTTTGTCAAAGAGTATACCTCTATAATCATTGCACATCAGCTGCAAGCGTGTACAAATAAGTCATTATGCATTAATTTTCGAATTATTTGAAAAATAAGAACGATAGGAAAAATGAGGTATAGCTTGGCTAAGTCATGTTTAAAAAAACAATAACGCGTTTTTTGACATTTCCTTGCCTTTTTTTATTATTATTATTGCTATACTGGCCAGGTTTCACCAAGGCTACACAGTTAATCTATCTTTTTCAAATTTTATAAAATTTAAATAAAAAACTAATACAAAAAATGAAATAAAGAATGTGTGCTTTGCATTTTTTTATATATTTTTTATTCAAACAAAAAAACTGGGCAGTTAAAAAAAATAAATGTTGTCTGACTGTTGACCATAGATTTTTATATGTTTGACATTCAGTATGAATGTAAACAATGAATGTTTTATTTTATTTTATTTAATGTATTAGTAATGCATATTATATATAAATTCCTTAGAAGACAATCTCTACTCTGTGCGACTGTTTGACCACAGATTAATATGTGTTTGACCTTGACAGATTTAAATCATCCGCATTTTGTATTTCACTCCAAAGAGGTTTTTTTATGAATAATCTAAATAAACTCCCTCTTGGAGTGGATTTCACTGCGGGGGATTAAATCAATTACAAATCATTCACTCCGCATCTACTCCACTAATTTTTTACAGTGTATGAATGTAAACAATGAGTGTTTTATTTTATTTAATTTAATGTATTTGTAACACATATTATACATAAATTTTATCTTTCCGCACTCCTTCTCCATATGAACTTTAACTATGCCAAATCTCGTACTCCTATGTGCTCACAATGTGCTTAAAAAGGGGTACAAAGTTTTTTCTTCACATATTAATATATAGATGGGTAAAAAAAATTATTTACATAGAAAGAAATTTATTTCTTTATTAATGTTACTAAATCAAAAAAGAATTCTGTTTCTCTGTATTACTTTATTAAAATGGTTATCTTTGGAAAAGTAAGAAAAATTTATGAAATTATTGAAACAGTTTCTTGATTGACTCCCAATAGCTTGTTCTTATAAGTGGAATGCAGGTATTTTTTTAATTTTACCATCTTACCTTTTTATCCATTTACTTGCTTAGTGTCGAAGTCGTCATGTAACTTATAAAGGCTTATTTCATTTGACTACCTCTTGGTCTTTAAATGGAGTTATTCAAGATGTGGTTGAAAAGACAATTGGTGAAGTACCTATCATGGTAAAGGTAAGCTAAATCTCTGTGACTAAAATATTTTATTGTGATCAAAGTTTTTTTTTCTGATTTTCTTGTTTTCAGTATAAAGTTTGATATTAGTTTATTAACATTAATTTATTTAATTTAAATTTATTTTGTCTTTTGGACATCATTGGATTTCTAATGTGATCTAAAAAATATTTTCATCAAACTATTTGTGTTTCATTTATATACAGTTGATTACTCAGCAAACATTATTTAATGAACATGAAATTCTGAATTTGATTAATTTGTTCTGGAGAGTGAAAAAATGAAAATCAATAAAATTCCTTACTGTATACATTTATAAGTAACGTCAGTAATATATATTTTTGCTTTCTGTAGCTTGTAAAGTAATTTGTAACTTTCTGTAATATAAGCAACTTGTTAAAGTTGGTGAAGAAGAAAATGTAAGTATAAATATCTCCGTTGTTAAAGTAAATGCTTGTTGGTTGAAATTCTTTCCACTCTTTTGAGACACCATAATATTAACAGTTTTTTAATAAATAATTCAGTAAGTACTTACAAAAATGACAGAAATTTTATTGTTGCTCAAAAAGGTGTATGCAGTTGTCAAATCTTTTTCCAAAAACCATTTCATATAAACGTTCTCGTCTGCTTATCTGGTGAATTTGTCGTACTCCTGCCAGCACTTTGTTATCCCACGTTTGACTGCTCATTTGTTTTGCAGCAGATGGCAGCAACATGTAGTTCTTCAAATCTTCAATACAATGTGTTTTCTTTTTGTGTTAGTTATGTATGGGCATAAAATTTTTTTTGAAAATTAGTCTCTTTTGTCCAATTTGTTCGCAATCTTATCTCTTTGTTAACTGATCACCCATTCTATATGTAATTTAAAAAGAAAGAATAGTATTTAGAGTTATTCAGGTTACTTTTAAAGTCATTAGCATTGAATTGAAAATCATATTGAGTGAAAAGTAGTGCAGAATATCGTAAGATTATTTTTTGTGGGGGAGTCTCAGGTTATTTGATTACAAACAAAATGTACAAAAGTTATTAATAAGAATTATCAAACCACATTTTCTTATGCACCACATATTTTTTAAACAACTTATCACTGAAAACTGTAAAAAGAAAAGATATTATTAAAAATATTAACTTTGTTTGTCGCATTTAATTTACATTCTCTCATTGGTTTGACCTTCTGGTGGTGGATAGAAACAGGTATAACTCACTGAGAATTCTCACATTTTATGTTTCAGTGGTTTATTATTATTTTTTTTTCTTTCAGTCTCAAGCTTGCAATTTGGATAAATTGACTCCAAAACAACTTGTTAAAGTTGGCGAAGAAGAAAATGTAAGTATGAATATCTTTGTTGTTAAAGTAAATCCTTATTGGTTGGAATTAAATTTTTCTTTGTCTCTTTTTCAAATCTTTATCTGAATGTAGAAATGTGTACAATAAATTATAAATACTGCATTTTTATTGCATCAAGTTTATATGTATTTCTAATATATTGAGTGTCACAAAAATGAAAGTTGTAGTTTTTTGGTGTTGCTTAATTGTTAAAAATTTAGTATAAATGAGCACAATCAAATATTTTATCTATTTCCTGATCATGTAGGCTGTAGATTTCAGTCAAAGATGCCAAATGCTTTTCACTAATGCTCGAGAGAAATGGTGTTCTTAAAAGAAAAAAAAATGTCACTTAGTTTATAGAAGTATATATATATCTGTTATTCTTCTTGCTGTATAGCCTATCTGATATTTAGTAGAAAAATCTGTTTTGTTAAATTAGATACTTATAACATCATAAAAGTTGGAAGTGAAAAAGGACCTCAATGGAAATTTTTCCTTTCTATTAATTCAAATGTACATATGTAAGTTGTGTGGCTATGGTCTGACATTGTTTTCTGTAATGAATTGTATCATTATGTAATCTGCAGCTTCATACTGAATAAGAATGGAATTTTTAAAAGATTTTTCTTTCACATTCATAAATAAATTAATCTTTCATTTCTTTTCCAAAATAAATTATCTATTCATTTAAAAAATATGAGTTTACTATAATGATTAATCCTTTAATACATTCTGTTCTGTAATAATCTATTTTATCTAAACTGAAGAGTATCTGTACTTATTGAAATTAAGATTAATTAAATTTAAAAGGTATTTAGTCTTTTACCAGAACATTAGACTTACTACTTGAACTTCAAATGTTTTTGTAGCATACAAATGAAAGTAAAATAATATCTTCTTAAGTATTAAAGTGTTCATTAAAATATTTTCCTGTAGGAATTCGGTGGTTATTTTATCATTAATGGTTTGGAAAAAGTCATAAGGTTGTTGATTGCCCAAAGGAGAAATTACGTAAGTATATCTTTTCGGTTATTATACTCTATTTATATTTCCTTGTTTATCCTTCATGGTTGATTTTTGATATAAATGTTACTGCTTGACTCTAGGTAAAATAAATTTTTATGTTTTTTTTTTTTTTTATTTTGAATTAGCAGAAAATAAACGGATTTATTAATTTGGTTAAATTTTTTTCAGCTGTTATGTTATGATAATTCTTACTTTTTAATTATTAATTTATTTTAACATTTGATTTCAAGCAAATTTTTTTTCAATGGTTTCAAGCCAGTGAATGATTTTTGTTACCAAATGTTATTGATGTTGCCATATACCCACTGTGGATTGTCCAGGTTTCTTCTTCATAGATATAATATTAATGTCTAATGAAACCTTTATTATATCAATATATGAATTCAGAATTGTTTAGTAAATTTCATTTTTTTAATTAATACAACTTATTTTATCAAGTCATTGTTAAATTATATCTTGAAATTTAATATTTATTATTAGCTAAT
>BGPR01018741.1:0-30370 GCA_013235015.1 Araneus ventricosus | reverse complement strand
TTTTGATAAATTTTACATTGATTTCAAAAATATTTTATAAATGTATTAGTTTGGCATGAA
Source organism: Araneus ventricosus (assembly GCA_013235015.1). Taxonomy (NCBI): domain Eukaryota; kingdom Metazoa; phylum Arthropoda; class Arachnida; order Araneae; family Araneidae; genus Araneus; species Araneus ventricosus. Next base: position 30,310 of record BGPR01018741.1, on the reverse strand, counting down.
AGTATTTTCGGTTTTTCAGATGAAATAGAACAATTTTTTATACAAAGGAGGAAGTTAAATCAATTATTTAATTTCCATGATGTTCGATGACCTTTTGCCATTTTTATGGCAGCTTCAAGATTCCGAATTCATGGAATCTCTGGTCCTCACCAAAAAACTGATCCAAGTGCAATTTTAGATCTTTATCGTTAGTGAAATTTTTATCAATCAAAAAGTTTTGCAAACTTCGAAATAAATGATTATCTGATAGTACAAGGTCAAGACTATATGGTAGATGGGGCATTACTTATCAGCCAAGCTCCATTCATTTTCTACGTGTTACCAAAGACGTGTGAGGTTCTGCATGGAAGCACACGTTTCCTATGCGATTTACCAATTCTGGCCGTTTTTCTTTAATTGCTTTCTCCAGTTTCGTTAGTTGTTGACTGTAAACAACTGAATTTATCGCTTACTTCCTTAGAAGAAGCTCAAAATATAATACCTTTATAATTCCACAAAATTGACAACATAATCTTTTTTTGTGTATTTCAGCTTTTGCAATGGTTTGCGAAGGTTCATCACGCTTGGACCATGATCATTTTCGTTTGCTATTATTGTAGATGATACCTTAAGAAAAGAACGATTTCGTTGCGTTTGAGATGCACATCGCAAACATTGATTCGTTGGGTTAAGTGACTCTCTTTCAATACATGTGGAACCCAAATATCGAGCTTAACAAATTCAAGACGTTTTATAAATGACTTTTAATGGCCGAGTGGGATACTTTTAATCTCTCTGAAATCTCTCACGCAGTTATATGGAGATCCGATTTAGTTTTGGTTTCGATTTGTCATAAGAAATTTCAGTAGGTCGACCAGATCGTTTATCATCTTTGAGAGAAAAATCTCCTGAATGGAATTTTTTAAACTAATTCATGATCATGAACTCACATATACTTTGTGAGCCTCAGCAGCTTTCTTGCCTTCTTTGGAAATAAAAAAGGAATGTGCGTCGAAAATGTTCGCTTTTAATATCCATGTTAAAATGCTTCGAAACAAACAGATGCAATTCAAATTGCTCACATTTAGTTCCTAACATTAAGCTAAATATGACAACAATCAAATGACTTTCATAAATCTTTCAGAACAAACATAATACCATCTGTTTGTGAAAAACGAAATTACATTCTTGTCAACCCAATATTTCCCCCAAACATCAAATTATACAGAATTAAATACAGAGCTTAATTTTTTGTACTTAGGAAAATCAACAGCATTTACTTCGATAAAACTATTAGTGCAAGTGTTCTGGCATTTTAATTTTAATTTTAGTACGCAGTTCGTTTGGATTATCAAACGCCCAACTCGATCATTTAACCAGATATCTCATACACATGTGAAAGTCATGAAAAATAAACAAAGAATAAAGAATATGCACGGTTTTGAATAATCCCGTCCTTTTACTCTTATCAAGAAGATTGTGATTAAAAATATTTTACATCAAAGTAACAACAATCTTTTCTCTGATAAGTAGAAGTTTAACAAGAAAAAATATGATAAGATTTCAAATATATCTGGGTAAACATTTCCAACATTAAACATCACTGGTTAAGTTTTAATATGCGTTGTAGGAATATTTTTTTATTAAATTTATTATAAAACTTTGGAATAAAATCAAGTAAACAATTTAAACAGCCACCAAGCGAGAGAACGACATTACATTAAGTTGTTTACTTACCATTAAAAAGGTAACGCTGCTTATACGTTTGATTTCCATTGGACAAAAAATTGAAATGATCTATTTTCTGATCAAAAAATCCTTCCACATAATCATAATCTTCCGCGTATGATTGACCAATTAGGAGCAAACCAAGTGTTAAAACGTAAAGAATATACATGGTAAGGAAAATATTACTTCTCTCTTGCAGACAAAACACTGAAATAAGAATGGAGATTGTTGAGTTCGAAAGATAGCAAAATATCAACACCCGAGCGTCCAGTTTTGAGATAAAATATTTCTCTGACAATGAACTGTGAATGACTTTATCGAATCTGGTAGAACGGGATATTTTTAGATAACATATCACTTTTTATCGATGATCGTGTCATGTTTGAACTTTTAAAATCTGTTAGAATTTTGGCGTTAAATGGCTGTCAGAAGTTGGGTTACAATTAAAAGAGATGATTTAAACTGTATACAATTTATTTGACATTGTCTACATTGCTTATTAACATCACATTAGCTCAGCGAGCGACATCGCACGGATACATTCTGGAATGACCGCAATGTTGCCAGATACAAAAAAAGATACATTTAACATTTCAAGTATAAATGAGTGGCTTGACGCCAGCGCCGCCACAGATTTCTTTCGTTTACGTGTCTGCGTGCACAGTGATTTAAGGGTCTATTCTGGTACCCCCGGTTGGGTTGGGTTCCGCACGTTAACAACGGGACCCAAACCAACCGGGGGGTACCAGAATAGACCTCTTAGATGAACAAGAGAAAGGAACTCATTGCAGCTGGAAGTTGAAGTGTAACAGTTCTGCTGAAATACATATTTTTAAAAATCTCATCTGGTTATTCTTTTTGTTAGAAAAAATTGCTACGAAACTCTCCTGAGAATTTTTGCTCTATTCTTTGTTGGGTTTTCCCGAGACACTTTTAAAGCTTAATTAAATTTCAGACTATTAAGAGTGATAACACTCGTCAACCCGATGGCACAATAATGGTGGTGTGGCACTTTGGGCCCACTTCCGATGCGGATCGTACTCCGGTAAAACGGGGGGGTTGCTGCATGAACCGCTCGTAATGGGGGCTATTATGCAGGAACCTCAGTGCCTGATTATTTGTTGCGGCGACCGGTCTTTCAGTTGTTTACACGGATGCTTAGACAGGGCGGGGGGATGTTCATTTGGTCTAAGAGTGATAACAATCAGTCTGTCATTATTTGAGTACTAGAAGATGTGCCCATATAGACGGGCTGTTATCCTGCCAATAATAGAAAATGACATGTACATATATGCAGAGTGCTTAAGAAATAAGAAAGCATGGAAAACAGAGCTGATAAATCAATTGATACTTTCATTTTTTTAATAACTTAACTTTTAACTATTACTTTCGTTTTGTCTCAGTAAAAATAATGAAAATCCACTAACAGAAAAAAATGCATTACCAAATACAAAATAAAAGTAAAAGTTGAAAGAAAATATTAGCAATTGCATGCGCCACAAATAGAAACCTTTAAGTAAAGGTAGCCTTTCAATTTAAGAACCGTTAAGGAAAAAATATTAAATGCAAAATATATAAATATTCAATTCTATTTATATTTTGACGGCACATGGAGTATTTAGAGAACATCAGGCTAGATTCTTCGAAAAAACGTCGTTATGTCTATGCGGCCAAGAAACGGGATCTGTTCTTCACGTAATTAAAGAGTGCGAAATTTGGACATCACACAGAAAAAACTGAACTAGTGGATGGCAATTAATGAGTTTAAAAGACTTGATAAATAATGCCGATATTCGTATCTCCTTGCGAGGACTTCTTCACGAACTGTTAATTAAAGAATTAGACTTATTGTCGTCGTTCAGTGAAACTGATGTTTCCCGTCACTAAAAAAAAAGAAGATAAAAATATTGTAAAATAAGATGTATCACATTTTTCCTGCACGGCCTAGGCCAGGGCGGGGTAATCTAAAAAAATATTCAATTCTAAAATGAAGAACGAAAAAGAAAGAACCCTTTTAATAAAAATTATAGTATTCTAAGTTAATAGCATGAAAAGCAGAATCCATAAATCAATGAACACTAACTTTCGTTCTGTAAATAACTTTGCTTTTAAGAATTACTTTCGTTTCGTCCGAGTAAAAAATAATGCAAAATTAACACTTTGTCATATATTCAATAGATAAGATTTATAACATTTAAGGTAACAACTTTCCTTTAAAACAAAAAGATTTGTGCCCGTCTAAGATGGGCTTTTAGCCCACCAACCGTTTCTCAGAACTGATTGTCAGAGATTTACTCACGCAAGATGTGATACAAAATCTAGGCACATTGGCAGCGTGCTCAAGAAATTGAAAAAAAAAATCTGAAGAACAAGACTGATGAATCAATTGACCCTAACTTTCGTTTTGTTAATAAATTTAGTTTAACAATTACTTTCGTTTTGTCCGAGTAAAAATAATGCAAAATCCAATAAAAAATGCATTAGCAAATCACTACTACTAATAAAGAGGAATGCGTGTGTCTGTGTGTTGGTGCTCTACAGCTCAGACTGCTGGACCTGGAGCTACGAAATTTGGCACAAACAAACCTTGGAGTTCTTTTTTTCTAAATATTAGTTAATTGAAAATTGAGAAAAATTTTGACGTTTCTCCTCAATAACTTCCGAAAATCTTAAAGCGCAAAAATTATTTTTATTGCCATCTGAAAGTACAAAAAATAACCTATTCAATGATATCAATTAAGTTGCTGTGCAATTTCTTTCTTTCTCGTATTCGCAGTTATACAAAGAGACAGTATACTAGTCGTCAAAAAAATTCGAATTCGAGATTTTGATGAATCTCCAAGTTTTAGGCTTCCCTGAGTCCGAAAAACACAATTTTGGAATTATGTCTGTTTGTCTCTCTGTGAACACTATAACTCAAACAGCGGAAGTGATCTCCCCTAAACTTTCTCGTACATTTCCTAAAAAAGGTGCTGTTTCCCCTCCTCCCGCGTGGATAAAAAAATTCGAACCTACTGTAACCCAGGATCAGATGACTATCAGAAAATATTTTGGTAAAGAATCAAATTCAAAGAGATGCGTACCGATTAAAAAGCATCTATCACACACTGCTAGGTTCCACTCTTGCCGGCTCAAGGACAAAGTCACGTAATCCTTCCGCGTGCACAGATTGATACCAGTACGTATGCGAGTGGGAATCGGATTTAAAAAATTGAATATGCAATTTGAACGCCTCTTTTTGACGGATTTGGCCCAAAACTTTATACGAACCTACATTCATGACGATAAAACTGTGTGCCAGATTTTATCCATCTAACTATTCAAGTTTTTGAGTTATAGTGTTCATATGACCGCGGACATACAGACTTCCCGTGGACGGATTTTGTCCAAAATTTGATAGAGACCTCCAACTTATGTGTAAAGATCACATATCAAATTTCATTCCCGTAGCTCTAATAGTTTTCGAGTTATCGTGTTCACAGACAGACATGATTCCAAAATTGTGTTTTTCGGACTCAGGGAGGTCTAAAACGTGGAGACTCGTCAAAATCTCGAGTTCGAATTTTTGACAATTACAATACTTTCTCTTTGTATACTTCGTATACGAGAAAGTAAAAACCGTTATAGGTGAAGAGATGAAATTTGGTATGTGATCTTTATTTCTAACTCCGCTTGCTTTAGCGTTACAGACATTTCTGGATGTTAATTATATAGATGAAATGAAATGAATGCTTTTCGGAGTATTTTCAAGATATGTTATGAAGGAAATATAATGCTAAAACCCTTCTCCTTTGCATACAAATTTGATATGAGATTTTAAAATATTCCTAATAACTTATTTTGTTTATTATTTAAACGAAAAATCTACTGCTCCTCTTACATACCAATCATTTTCGAACTGAAAACCAATTGCTGTGGTGTATTGCTTTGGCTTTTTCTACCTCTCAAATAACTTTACTTCATACTTGAATTTTAAAAAAGTCCAATACATAGAATTGTAAAATTGTTGTTTTCTCTGTGTGTAAAACTATGTGAGAAGGGCAAATCATTTAGAGACTTGGGTATAGCAAGCAAGGTATTTTTACATAGCGTATTTATGTATTCAAAATAGAATAAATTTATCTGTTTCTTTTATACAGAGTGTCCACTCGAATGGTGGCCCTAATTTAAACACCGTTCGAAATATATATTTACTTCAAATTAAATAATGTTTTAAATAACGTAAAGAGTTATATTTTATATTGTTTGAATGAATAAATGCACTGCTAAAAAATTTCAAAGTTTAAATACTTATACAGTTCTATCTATACTTATAAAAGGCAATGTTTGTGTGCGTGTGTGTTTGTCTGCGATGTCCAGACGAATCTATCGCACTTACAGCCATGATATTTGGCACACAGGTAGTCGTAATGGTGACTGAATGCACCTCGAAGCCGAAATTTTAAAATTTATTCTAGAAAATTTTTTATTTAATGTTTTGTATTGTTTTGGGTGATTTTTCGCACTAATTTCTCAATAGCAGCCTTTCGGATAACTGTACGACAAAAATAGATATACTATCGGAAAGAGCACGCGACTTTCGTTCTAATGAAGTTAGTTTTGAATCTCTAACGTAATTTACTGAATTTTGAGAAATTTTTAAAAAATAGTTTCGCCATCGCATTGTTACTTTTTTTTTAAATGTGTTGCATCCGACTTTCTAATAACACTATAATTTTCAATTTTTTTCAACTTATAACTAGAACGGTTCTGTCTGATTTAAAATAAAAACGGTTAAAATATCTTTTCCCGTTTTTTTTTAAATTAATTTTTTCCTGGGCAGATGAAAGTTATTTTTCTCGAGCTAATTTTCTCCCACGACACTCTTCCGGAACGCAGCTGGCTATGTGATTGGTTGAAGGGGAGGTGACGTCATAACCTTGAATTGGGAGACTGATCATTATTTTCGGCAGTATCTTAACGTATTTATTCATCTCTCATACTTTGCTTGCAGTATAATAATTTTCACGTTGCAATTTTTTAATATTGTTTATCGCGAAAAAAAAAAAGCGGGAAAATCAGTAATGTGTATCTTTTGTTTTGATTTTGTTTTCAAAACTTTTTCATGTCACTGTGGGCGTTTTTTTTTTTTTTCATTTTGTTGAAGTCCTGATTCCACGGGCAACGCCGTGCGCGTACTGCTAGTTAGTTATATTTAGTAAAAAATAGAAAGGCTTGGGCATAGCAAGCAAGGTGTGTTTCTCTTCATCTCCCACGATTCAAAATTACATGGTAAATTCCAAAATAGTACTGACAAGAAAACAAAAAGGAATCAAATTTGCGTACCTTATTTGTTTGCCTATTTCCATTCGTCTTTAGAAGTAACAAATGATGAAGAAAGAAACAAACATATCAAGGAATGATAGATATGATTTCTCTTATTTTATACGTGCCTAATTTTGAATCAAAATTAAATACTGTCGAAATTTTAAACGAGATTTGAATTATGATATGATATTGAAAAAAATACTTCACATTGAAAATTAATACATTTTATTAAAAAAATACATCAAAGACAATACAATGCTGCATTGTACGGTACTTCACAGAATTAAATGGACATAAATGAGCATCAAATATTTTTTCTAGAATTCATTGATGATGATCGATCCTCTGCTACTTCTCTCTGAGAGATCTATTGATATAACTTCTCATAATATTCTTGCAGCCATTTGCCAATATTTGCTAATTCGAAATCTCTAGCAATTCTAACGGAAGCAGGGTCTTTTGGATTATCCTCCCTGAAATAAAAAAACAATCGGTTGAAATTCCAATTATATCATTATGAAATTAGATCTGATCACACTCATTATTTCATTCGGATCTGCCAATATTTGGAATGAGAGTATGCACAACTTCTTGTCAATTTATAAGTATTGAATTCCAGCTCAATACAGGAATGAAAAATATGAACGTGGCGTTACGGATTTTCAAATTTTCTTCCCTCATTTCTTATTTAAAGTTTCAGTGTTATGCGAGTTTAGTTCTTTCGTTCTTGTAAAATTCGAAATGAAATTTAAGTATTAATGCTTTATAAAGAACTTCTGCGGTTAAATGCATGAAATTCGGTATCGATTTGAAAATTCTAAAAAAAATCGATAATTTCCTCCAGGAGGAACCAAATGTAATCATTTACTATATTTAGTTTACGAAAAAATTAAATTTTATGAACAAGTATATTTCAGCCAAGTAACATTTAAACAATTATTTTGACCCAGATATATCGCAGGATTCTGAGTGTGAGGATTACGAAATAATGTTCCTCTTTTCTTTTACTGAGGGCCGTCTTAATACATTTTGGTACTCTTTGCCCAACAGAACCGTAATAGGGATTTGAGAGACTGTGGCCCAACGAAAATACCTATCTAATACAATAATCGAGGAGGAAAAAAAAAGATGTAACGTTCTGTGGTTAACGCTCTAGTTTTTCAAATCAGTGTCTTTTCAAAACAGTATTTTACAAGTAAGCTTCCGAAGTGTAGCTAATTTCTAATACACGCATAATCTAGGATTCTTCCCATTGATTGTCTCTATATGAATATTTTTTGAAACGATATATACGTGATTATTTAACAACAAAAAAAATCGATTACTGTCTAGTTACAACCCAATCATTTCTTTACTTTTGATATATTAAAATTTTTTTAATGAAATAAATTTTTGTTTCAAAATTAAAATAAAATCAGTATTGTAAATTTTTAGGCCCCCTTTTGATAAAGTACTTTGTTTATACGACTCAAAACTTCGGTTACACGTCGTTTTTCCCCCAGTTCTAAAATGTCAAAATTTCCTCTTTTATAGTGTGTGAACTATGATAAAGATATCACAACTTCAAAATTGTTCTCAATTGATAAATTAACAGAAAACAAATTGTCTAGTGGTAATTTAGGCGATGATGAAGAAAATATTCCACCTTCATTTAAAGACACAATGGACTCCAATGAAAAACTTCGAACATATTTCTTTTGTCAAAAGAATAGTGGAAAAAAATTCATAGAACTTATTCGAATTAACACGTTTCTTAAAATTCACGGACAATCAGCATTTCAGACGACGATTAAAAATTATTTTAAAGAAGCTCCCAACTGCATGCACATAAATTGAATAAGATATGAGTAGTTAGTACTCGAGATATGCAATATATATTAACTTTTATGATAAATGTTTAATTTTAAAATCTAATTATTGATTCCCATGCTATGTAGTATTATTCTAGTACTACCTTAAAAAACTTAAAAATCGATACTTTTAAATAAATTTGCATTAGTAGCATTAAAGTTATGATAAATCAAAGTTGTTTTGTAAAATCTCGATTATACGTCTTTTCATTTAAATGTCCTTTTACATCAGTCCCATGAAAGGCTATAAACGGTGTTTTGCTGTATTTTATTTCTCATACTACTTATGGCAACGATTTGCGTAATTCCGATTCTAATTTTGTGATAGATAATTGGTATGTTTTTGACGTGCATATATCAATAAGTATCTGTTCTTATTTCTGTTATAAGATGCGTATTGAAATGAAGGTAAACAAAAACTGCCCTTGTGAGAGCAAACTGGTGAATAATAGGGGACGGTAATTGTCTGATAAGAGGTTTGGCTCATGGACTAAACTGAATAGAAGAGAAGCGCTCATTAATTTGCAAAAAAGTAGCGAATATTGTTCGAAATCGGGATACCTATAGTCCACTTATCATCGGTGATTCCTTCTACGATATTCCTATCGCAGAACTACGAAGAAACCTTATCATGATAAAACGTCGAGAAGCGGTATGTGATGAATGTATTCAGGTATAAATACGTCCAGGAGTGCTGACGTACCCAAAGACACAAACGTACGGATGTGTCTAGAACGCAGCCCACTCCAGTTTCTGTTATTAAAAACTACAAAATTATACAAATAATTTTACTTCATTTCATGTTTCTAAGAAAGCATGCTATACCTGAGATCGAGGTGATGGGCACCACCGTCTACTATTACGGATACCAGAGACTCGGAGATGTTCTTCAAGATCTGAAATAAGAACGAAAAAAAATTGCGTGAATTGACTCGACAATTAAACTTAAATATTAATTCATATCAGTACAAAATATAGTTCTATGATTAGTTAGAAGAAATGTTTTAATTCGGGATTTTCTTTCATGTAGTGCTAACTTGATTTAAGTAAGCACTCACAGCAGTTGGGCATCATCATATCATAGTCATGCGTATTTGATATAAAACACGCATATATAGTTAATTATCGCGAAATATCTGAAATCTTTGAATTGAAATGTGTCATTTACCAGCGGTAGAGCTCATCTGAAACGATATATCACATTAATGTGCCACACGAAGCTTCGAAATATGCCATTGAAATGTGAATCTCAAGTTGTTCGAAACGTTAGAAAATGACGAGAACGAAACATGAGCCGGCATCTAATCTTTCATATCATATAAGGATTTTTTTTATATTTAATGTACCCTCATTTCTTCAATTTAGGTGAGGTTTTGGCATTCTTTATACTATTTAATATTAATCTTCAAGATATTCAATTAAGATCAGATTCAGACAAATTAAATGTTCTGTCACGTTTTAAAATATTAATAAGTTAAACTAAGATATTGCATTGCGTTATTATTAAGTGAAAAACGAAACCAAAGGAATAGAATAACATTAAGTAATAGAATTAAAATCAATTAATAGAATTAACATTAAGTAATAGTATTAACATTAAATAATAGAATTAGCATTAAATAATAGAATTAACATTATATAATAGAATTAACATTAAGTAATAGAATTAACATTAAATAATAGAATTCACATTAAGTAATAGAATTAACATTAAGTAAACAAAATGAATAGAATAACATTAAGTGCATGAATCTTCATTAAGAAACAGTTTTAAAAATTATGCGATATCTTACACCACCAGGAGCCCACGGATCCAAATTTCCATTACTGAACACGATATTCGATGCTGAAGATATATCTGTAAAGAAAAATGGCGTTATTAAAACACTGAACTGGGATTCAGTCCATAAGTAGCGCATTTTAAGAAAACTGCTGAAAAACTACCTGCTCCCCAATACTGCACATCCAAGTAGTTTCTTCTAGGCAATACTTTGTAGGTCTTATAGCAGTACTCGTCTCTCATTTGTGAAGTGAATGGTAAAACTGGGAACATATCCACGGTACCCGACGTGCTTCCTTCCAAATTGATTTCTGTACAGGCCTTTCAAAAAACAAACTGGAATTAGAATTCAGTAGAATAGTTCATTAAAAAATCTTTTTAGAACATCTCAAATGTTGTTTCAGCTGTAATATTTCAACACTTGCACAGATATTTTCTTTAAACTTCTAAAGAACTAGTGGTTATTGAGTATTAAAGCAGAATTTCTAAATTTCAGATTCCCTCCCGCTATATGTGTGATAAACAATCTTACAAAACTTGCCAATGATTTAATATACTCTTTTATTACATCAAGTCAAATTCTACCAAAAACATTACTTTTCTTTCAAGGTCTGAAGTTAGGAAGAGATTTTTTAAAAAAAATCGCTTTTTTACGGTTATAGTGTTTTGTATATTCATGTATTATTAATATCATTGATGGAAATTGACTTAATAAACATTTATGATGAATTTCGTTAAACGATATATAAACTAATTCCCACTTAAAATAATCAATTATTTCAGAAAATCAGTTACGTACTGAACTGTAATTATAACCATTATTACGTGCATTAAGGAAGTGAATAAATTTAAAAATACTTGAAAATTTTTTTCTTCCATCTGAAAAATTTCTTTTCAGTTGCTTTCAGTTCATCATGCGTGTTTCTCAGATTTAAAAATAGAGCGAATTCTGTTTTTGCATAACAGTGGCATATATTAACCTGTTAAAGTATAGGTTTGAAATTAGCATTTAAAAATGAGATTGCGGAACTCGGTTTTCACCCGTTACAAAATAGAAAATAAAACTAATGGTTTTAAGTCACTTTAATCCTTTTTAATTAGTAGTTCTTTGAACATTAGAGCTCGCTTCCGAAGAAAAAAAAATTACTCTTCATCGCAGTCTTTAAAGGTTTATCCATTTTATTATTATTATTATTTTCGAATGTTAGTTATTTACAGAAGTCTCTGGTCAGTCTTTATAAAATTACAATTAAATATTTGCTTTCATCAATAAAAATTATAACTAAATACTCGCCATTACTAAAATATACCAATGCTTTAATGGTGCGAACTCGTCATTGACTTAAGCATTTAAACCATTAAAATGACCACCATCTTGAAACGGAAGCAAAAAATAAAAAATACTCTTACACATTCTTCAAGGAACAATCATACCAAATTCGAAGAAAATCGAAGAACGCGTCTGGTCGTTACATGCTTAACCTTCCAGCGGGCGCGCGTTTGCAAGAGATACTTGAATTGTGCATCGTATTACATATTTATATCTTTATTTTATATATTTAAGTGCAATTTTATTTATAAAATCTTTGTTTACTATTAGGCTAATAAATACAGATAACATAAATAAAAGTTGCATTTATTTTTGTGAAATAACACGATATATATATATATATATATATATATATATATATGTAATACGATGCACGATATGTCGTAAAACTTGCGTAAGCGCGCCCGCTGGAAGGTTAACAAATATATTCACAAACGGACGAGATACCGAAAGATCGAGTTAAAATAGGAACACGCCTCGTTCGGTCATTAAAGTTGCCTCTTGCAAATGAAATTGATTAAAAGTTAACATTTCTTTAATTTGAACTATTATTTAATAACGTATAATAGTGTTACCGATAAGACACTTTTCAAAGTGGAGCGAAAACAAAAAAAAGGAAAGAGGGATGATCTACTGAAAGAAAGTTAAAACTACTTTGTCTCAATCGTATATCTTTCTTTCGTAGCTATTACTCGCATTTCCCCCCATTTTTAGCATAATTGGACGCAGTTATAGAATTGGGAACAAACCATCATTTTATGGATTTCTGTTTGGTTTCTTGGCTTAAGAGTCATTTTTGGCTAAACTGAGCTACGCAAATGATAAATTATTGATTTCGGATGCACCATTATAAATTGTACAGTCGCGGAAAAAAAAGTATCCACCCAGTATTGTTGCGCCATTAATCATTTTATCTTAAAACAAAAGGTACCAGTTTTCAGGAAATGACGTCTACTAATAGATTCCAAGTCTAAAAAGTTCAAAAGGGGTCGTCTACATATTTATAATTGCACTAACTTCAAAATTTCCCACGGAAACACATATTTTTCTTAAAATATTTCAAATCTACATGAAAATTTAAGCTGGAATACCAAATTTTATCATCCCAGAATTTTCGGTTTCGGAATTATAAGCAAATGAAATTTTGAGTTTCTAATGTTAAAGTAAAATTTTGAATTTTTATTGATATCGTGAGAAATAATATAACTATTTACCTAGAATTTTTTTATGTAATAGTATGAATTATTCTGCACATTTTACACTTTTACTTTTTATTTTAAAATAATTTTGAGTTCATGAAATATTTTATCAAAATTGATGCTAAAACATTTTTGAACAGCAACACTTATAAATTTTAACAGTAATCGAAGCAGATGGCTATTTGATAAGCCTATGCAAAATTTCAGTATATTCGTACAAAAAGTTTTGAAGTTACATTAAATTTTCCATTTTCGTTGTAAAACGATGCACTTCAGGGGGCGTCTTATATTTCGAAAACGTTTTCATTATTAAACATAATCATTACACCACTTTATTTTTCAAACTTAAACATATAAAAAATTTTAACTATTTATATATATTATTAAAACTTGATAAATTAAAGTGGTGTAATATTAATCGATTTATTTTTTTACGCATCAAGTTTTACCGATTGTAAAATGTAGATCATTACTTTGAAAATAACATTTAAAGTACGAAATAATTTAGAATGCTACTACCGACATTTAAAGGCAAGCAGAGAACTTTAGTAAGTAAATGTGGAGACGACCCCCTTTACGTCGAGAACACAAGATGTCAAATATGTTTCTTCCAATCTATTAATGATGTATAAACCAAAATTAATATTCTGGGGTATTTTTTCATGAGGAATTTATTTTTGGCATCAAAAAAGGTTGTTACCATTGAGAATTTTGAAGTTAGTGCCAGTTTAAATATGTAGATGACCCCTTAAGAGAATTTCGACCTTAGAATCTTTTAGTATACGTTATTTCCTGTAAAACTATATCTTTAGTTTTAAAAAGCAATGATTAGCGATGGAATAATGTTGGCTGGATACTTTTTACTTTCTCGTATATGAAGTATACAAAGAGAAAGTATTGTAATCGTCAAGAAATTCGAACTCGAGATTTTGACGAATCTCCACGTTTTAGACCTCTCTGAGTCCGAAAAACACAATTTTGGAATTATGTCTGTCTGTGTGTCTGTGAACACGATTACTCGAAAACTATTAGAGCTACGGGGATGAAATTTGTTATGTGGTCTTTAACATAATTTGTAGGTTTCTATCAAATTTCGGACAAAATCCGTCAGCGGGAAGTCCGTCTGTCTGAATGTCCGCTGTCATATGAACGCTATAATTCAAAAACTTGAGAAACTTGATGGATAAATTTCATACACAGTTTTATCGTCATGAATGTAGGACGTATAAAATTTTGGCCAAATCCGTCAAAAGGTTGACTGTCTGTCGGTCTGTATAACCGCATCTCCAAGGAATCCGCTGTCTCCACGCGCATTCGTACTGGACGCAATCTTCTGTGCACGATATTTATTGACTCCTGCTTGGCGCTTTTTTTTCATCCGATTCTCCATGCGCATGCGTACTGGTAGCAATCTGTGCACGCGGAAGGATTATGTGTCTTTGTCCTTGAGCCAGCAAGAGTAGAAATCGGTGTGCATTTAATCGGAACGCATCTCTTTCTGATATTCACTGAATCCTGGGTTACAATAGGTTCGAATTTTTTTATCCACGCGGGGGGAGGGGAAACATCACCTTTTTCGAGAAGTATACGAGAAAGTTTAGGGGAGACACTCCCGCTGGTTTGCCAAGCATTTTTGTTTAAAAGTCTCTAACTAAGATCGGGATGCTAAATGGACGCAATAAGACACCGCGTGACCTTTTAAAAAACCTTGGGAATGTATACGTAGATGGCATAACAGTTTGAAGTATCGCCCGTTTATTTTTCTACGCATGCGTGTCTTTAATGCCAGACTGATAGCTGGTTAAGTGATCTTGAAGGGGTCGCGTTGTTTCCTATTGAGACCAGCGACTGCCCAGTCTAAACGCAGCTTTATTCTCAAAAAATGCAGCATTAGATTTTTTTCTGCAGTACTTTGCGTGGATGGTTGTATGGTTGTATCTCAAAATGTGCAATTTGGAGATGGTTATTCGTTATAAAACTACGTCCAATTAAAAACATAATACATTTCCTTGTTTCCCTGTTAATTGATATAAAAACAGTACTTATTCAGTACCTGATAATCCCATGCCGTGGCGTCAAAACCGAGTCCACATCCAGTTGGATCGGCGCAGTAGATGTATTCTTGGTAGATATCAAAGCAGTTCACAGTTTCTGATGCATTGTAGTACAAAGCGACTGCCTGACACAGGCCGTCCACCGGTCTCGCTGCCGACTGCAGCCGATTACACATGACCTACAAGAAAGAAGTTAAAAATGAATTTCAACACAAAAATGCATTATTATCCAGATTTAATAAATGAATATTTTAAATATTTTGGTAATTCTTTAAGATTAAAGCTACATTCTGGAAGACTACATCAAATCTTTCTTCAATAACGTCTAGGATCGTAAATAATTCAGCTTTAAAGCTAGTTGTCGAAACTAAAAGAGTGTGAGATGACATATTGTGTCTCGAGATTTGGATAAGCAAGTTATCGAACATGTTGATGTTATAGACGATAAACCACGAGCGTCAAATACAACAATGATGGAAATACGCGGGCTTCTAAGAAAAATTTTGGCTTCGAAAGTGATTTGGAATTCAAAGGCAAAGCATGTGCTTCTAGGTAATATCATAGGTTTTTTAGTTAGCAATTAGCAATAAGGAAGTGAAAGGGTTCTTGCCAAAATTATGGCCTTCGAACGTAATAGTGAAGATGTAGAGGAGTAACTAAAGATCCACGAAAATGAACATATAGAAGTTTTGGCTCATACATTTTAAATTATATCCAGAATCGATTTGGAGAAAAATATTCCAGCTATCATAATGAGGTATAAGATGATTTTTATTTTTAAATATTGATAGATTTTCAAAAGTGTGGGTTATACAGAGTAGCAATCTAATGGTAAGGATGCAGAAAGTTTTCCAATTGCGACCCAAATACATTATTCAGATATAGTAATCATTTCTAGCGTATATATTTCTTTCTTATCTTGGAGGCCGCGGTGGCCTAGTGGTAAGGTCTCGACCCCGGGACCGGAGGGCCGCAGGCTCGAAACCCAATTCCACTGAAAATCCATCGCGTATGTGGGCCCGCTGCACACCAAATCATACGTAGTGGCGTAGGGCGGATTTTGTTTGTCGGAGGCGCGGAAGCTTGGAGAGGGGGTGCCAGCTCAGGTGTAGTCCTCGTCATCTGACCACAGTTCAAAATTAAAAGGTCAGTCCCTAAATAGCCCTCGTGTTGCTTCAAAACGGGACGTTAATATAACCTAACCTAGTCTTGCTTGGCACATAATAACCTTTTTATAGAGAAAATTGTTGCAAAAATTTCTGACTTATATATACAGCACGAGTGATTATTTCTTTAATAGCTTAGTGCTTCTTATTATTGTTTCTGTAGCACACCCCATCATGAAGAAAAACTTATGATCCTCTGTATTTTCATAGAAGCTCACATTTGAATACATCCTTTCCCAAAGGTATAGGGGTATATCCAAAGACAGCTAAATTTAGAGAATTTTCGAAAATTGCCTGAATGGTAGCTGTATCACAAGTATGCCAAATTCAAAAAACAAAGACTGGCTAAATGGACAAGGTCTTTCTTGGATCGCAAAAAAGAGCCTCTCGATTCCTTAGAAACGTGCTTTTATTAAAAAGTACATATATAATGGCAATACGAGTATTTTTTAAAGTTTATTTCATATTTGTTTTCAATGCGAAATGTGCTTCGAATCTCATGATTGCAATTTACACGACATTTTGGGGGGAGAAAAAAGTGCAATATAAATCGAAGTTTGTTGTATATCAAATTTATATACGCAGTTATATATGCTAAACACTATGAGAAGAGTCACCTTGACTGGGAAAGCTGGGAAGTTACCCATGAATGTAGCTGGGTAAGGGTAATCCATCATGGCTGCTGAAACAAATGCATTTCGAGCCCACCTCAGTAAGTGTTGATAATCTTGCACCGAATTTAGAGGTTTGCAGAGATGGAAAGTTCGTGCGATCTCTGAGTAACCTAGAAAGGAAGGTAAAAAAATGATCAAGGTAATATAAATGAGCTTAACCCCGTAACTGGTTTGCCCGTATGCCGTTGCATCGAATTGTCGCAATTTTAAACTGGTAAACTAAAACAGAAACATTCACAGACGTTATAATTCGATACAAAAATTACTTGTAATCCATAAACAATTCAACTGTCTTTTAGGTTCTCAATTGAATTAAAATGGCAAAGCATTCCCTAAATAACAGGTGTCATCTAATTAGTAGATAGTTGAGAAAACAAACCAGATAAGGGGTTTATAGTAGTGAGTAAACCCCTTAAGAGTCGCATTTTCTTCGCTATCTAATAAGATGACCCCTCCTGTTTCGGAAAGGGGCTGTCGTTTTCATTCATCTAAGAAGGCATAGAATACTTGAGATGCTGATGTAATTCTTCGTAACTTTTGTGTCAAATTATAAAGCTAATTAATGATTAAATTTTAGTTTATAAGCCTAAAAATGCGATTATTCGATGCACGTCAATATGACGGGTGCGATGGTTCAGGGGTTAAAAAGAAACACTCAATCGTTAAAAGTAACATTTCCTCATAAACAAATGAACGAGCTGTTTTTCACAAGTAGATAATCAACTAAGCAATAGTTAACATGTGTTTGTTGTTTCCAAAAGAAACATGATTTTAACAATAAGTACGCAGATAGCAATTTTAGTTTGCAGCAAAGTTGCAGCAATCTTACTCTCCAAATCTGCAAGCTTGCAACAAATTTGAAACGGCAAGAGTGCAAGCTTGAAACAAGTTAACGCAAACGAGTTAGTCACCACGCGTCAAACTCATTGCAAACTATAGCAAAAACAGAGTATGAACACAACCTCGGATTACAACCCGCCACCTATTGCTTCCTAAACCTGCCATCCTAACCACTCAGCCAGCTAGTCTTTGAGAGATGAAGATAGATTGCGCTAATAGATCGTGCATACGATTTATTTTAAACTGTTTTCTTGATTTCATTAATTTTTTAAACTTTCTGTTGAGAATATGATTTGAAGTCAAAGAGAGAGCGATTTTCGCTAATAACTATGTTTTGCTAGTAGAATAAATTATGAAATTAGGGTTCAAAAGTAATTACTTTTAAAATAGGACAAAATGTAAGTTATTATTTTTCAACAAACATTGACTGTTTTTTAGGTTTAATTTTGTTTATGAACGTTAAAATTTCAACATTAAGAAAAAGGCGGTTTAGTTTTCTTTAAAGTGCGAGTTCTATATTTAGTAAAAAGATGGAAATTTTTTTTTAATAAAAAAAGTTTTTTTTTACAAATTATCATCGATTTATTGAATTAATAAAAAGGAGATGCTATTAAAAATCGGATGTTTTTTAAAACAGAGACAAAGATTAACTGTAAGTGTGCTGTACATCTTTGCAGCAAACTTGTTTTGCAATCTTGGTGTGAAGTTTGTTATAACAACTTCACAGCAAACTTGTTTTGCAAGTGGGTTGGTCGATTATGCTTTGTTACTTTGCAGGAAGTATGCTGCAAAGTTGCCACATCAAGTTTGTCATGATAAGCTAATATCAAGAAAAATCAAACTTGATGCAAGTGTACATGCTATTTGGGTAATATATGTTATGGTGAATTTAATAATATTAGATACTGGATTTTCTAGGCATTTTATTTCCAGTGGGGGAGAAGGGAAAAAACTGCTCTCTACTCTATAAAATAAAGCCATTAGTTCTAACAATGTGAAAAACGTGTGACTAATAACATTGGCTAAAACTGATGAAAAAATCGACTAAATTTCATTACAATAATAGAAAGCATTATAAATTGTAAATTAAAATAAATTTTTATTGGTAGAGCACTACAATTAAATTGGCATAACTGAAAATATTTTTTTTGGGGGGGAGGGCTTGAAAATGGTATAAAAATCGTTTTCTACAAATATGTTCCCGAGACAAATATAAAAATCGTAGTGGAAAAGGTCACTTTGTATACATTTAGGAGGCTTTTCTAGACGCCAATTGGAGATATTTAATTGCATAGAACACAGTCGCAAACGCTTGTCACCACATGTCATAAAAGACATCCATATGTGGAATTGGATTGGATTGGATTGCTTGGGTTTTATGGCGCCATGGCCAGATCTGACCACGCTGCGCCAGATCCTCTTGTGGCAGTAAACAAATTGTCGAGAGGGAATAACACAAACGAAATAAATATAATACAGATTTATTTCATCTGTATTAAATTAAACTAAAGATTGCATTTTTGTGAAAATAAGACATTAAATTGTCGCTTTCAGGTAGAAAATTTTTTGTGGAATTATTCTATTACATTATACACATTAATAAACGTTTTGTTTTGTTTTCCACAACTAAAACAAATTAAAAGAAATTGGATATGGGAAAAGTTAAAAAGCACATTATAGAGTTGGTTAAAAATTTACCTGATTGTCCCATGGCTGCCCATTTATCTAACTGAGAGAAAGCCGATCGAACTTGTGCTTCACATTGAGGCGAAATATCATGGAAGTCCTGAAATCATTAGAAAACATTTTTTTTCAAATTTTAGCAAAGGAATTTAGGAAGTAAATTCTCAAGATATAAGTAAAAATAATGACTAAATAAAAAAATTGAAGATATTTTCTTGGCTATAAAAATAGCTCACATGAATCGGTACTGTAAGCTGTATCGGAAAAGTATGTAAAATGTATCATTTGTAAATTTTGACGCAGTTATACAGAAGTGAAATCTTGAATGGAAATTTCTTTCAAAGCTAACGAGATTGTTTATGATTTTTTATCTTTAGTTTCTAAATTAAAAGTGTTAATCGATACCATGTATTTCAACCTAATAAACATTAGAAGGAAAATTCTTCGTTTTATGTCTCAGTCTCTATTGATTCTAACTTAAAAACAATCCATAAACTCATATGTGAATATCTTTATCGAAAACGTGAAACTTCTAAAAAAGAATTTTAAATATTGTGACAAAATCGTCTTGTGGGTGTACGTGAATGCAGTCCAATAAGCAGGATTTAAAAAAAGAAAGCTCTTTATTTTAAAAATATTCTAAGCAAAGAAATGTAGCACAAGTATTAAAACAGCACTTGTAAAAATTCACAACAGAGATTACCATCCAATCTCAACACAGCGCTCAAAGGCTTCTTATTAGCTCACCAGTTTGCTTGCTGATCAAAATCCAACTAACTCCTCTTAGCTTGAGAGCTTGCTTTTATACTTTTTCAACAGGAAGTCACGTCATTACGTAGCGACGTAAACTCCAGAAAGTTCATGAAGGCAGTAGAAATAGGTTGACATTTCAAGGCCCTTCTAATCTTAGGGTGCACAGGCTCATGGAACTGATATACCTCTGCTGATCTCGGAGATCATCAACAACAGCAACACAACAGGTCTTTCCAGAAAATTCCGTTTGTCGACCAAAGTCGCCATCTTTGTCACCAAGTCGCCAAATATGCCACCAAGTCGCAAGGTCGCCAAATTTGTCTCGAGGTCGCCAAGATTAGCATCTCAGAGAAACAACTTTATAGCTTTGTAACACTGCACAATATATAACGTATGATTGTTTATGGAAATCATTTTCAATCTTTTAATATTTTGGTTTCAAATTCTTTCTTACAATGTTTTTGAATTTTATTTTTCATTGTTTTGCCTTCCATCTGTAATTTTGTGTCCTCTTTTAAAAGTGGAGAGTTGAGGTCGTTTACGCTATAAAAAGTAGGTTTTAATTAATAATATTTTAGTTGCACAGGTTTGAAACTTTTCACGCGGGCATTCATAGATCATACGTTTCGAATGCTTATTTGTAAGCATCAGAAAACTTGGCGAATTCAAGAGACCACCAACAGATAAAGCAAAATATGATTCGATTGTGCTGTGATACATTCAAATAAATGGTGGATATTTCAAACAAATATTACAGACAGGTGTTAATTGTTTGTAGTATAGCGTATTCCAATGTAGCAAGAAGTAATGAAGGAATTCACAATCTGATTTTTCTTTCATTGTATGAATGGTCCTTAAAAGAAGGTTTGCCCAAGACATGGTAAAGCGATCTGTGTCTACGTATTTAACTTTAATACCTCTGCGGGTTTTGGAGATAATAAATACAGATTTTTGTCTTGTATTGAAGAATGTATGATAGGTATTTTAGCGGTTAATATTTCTGCTACATAATTACAGCATTAAAAATTATTTTTTTAAGAATTATTTTAAAGACAATAATCTAAAAAATAGAAATGTGTTTTTGAAAGAACTTCTTACTGTTTTTTAAAATGCAAAGTTGGTACCGTTTGGCGTAGTTATAGCAAAACTTAAAATATGGTTGTTTCGTTTTTTGTATAATTCTCCACTAGGTCTATATCAGCCACCTCCAAGCATAATTATCGGAGGGAAATGTCACTTTCCATCTGCTGGATAGTCTCCAAAATGCTCACAAGTGCCCCAAGAATAGCAACCTTAGCTGAGAATTTGGTGAAAAATCGCTGTTTGCGGTTGCTGAACTAGATACGTTTGGCGGGCAAATTTGGCTGCTATAGAGCGAATGGAAAATATTCTTTATATGTGATTTCCAGATACTCTACTGCAATTGATTCTGTTTAACTGGAAATAGGATATTTTGAAACAATTAAACAGATGCCCCATTTAAACGAATTTCACAACAATAAGCAATTTTTCTTCATCATTTTAATAAATTATTGAACAGAAATATAATATATAAGAAAATAATCCTGTTATCCACGCCTTGCCCATTAATGATAGAAAAAAATTGATTTAGTGCCTCTTCAATTTTAGGATCCTTTCCATCATGTTATGTTTTGGATATTCCTGTTTGTCCTCTTTGTAATGGCTATTTCTTTATTGTAAGAGACGGGCTATGGTAGATTTAGTACACCAGTTATCTCAGCAAGCGTACGATAGCTTGTATCAAATGACTGGCTTTTAATTTTATCTAGCAAAGTAATTTTACTTGAAAGTGTAAACTCCCCTCTTGGCATCTGGGCAAGAGCTATACCCCCCCCCCTCCCAAGTTTATTTATATTTTCTACACTCGAGGAAGGTGTAGTGATAACATTCAGAGCACTGGGCAGAAATCACATTGCGTCATCACCGGTCATCGCAATGCTTTGTTTTAATTAGACAGTCAGATTCCCTTAGTCCGTGCCAGTTCTGAGTCGGCTGTTAGTTGTCCGTCGAATCCGCACGAAAGCAAGGTCCACGGCGCAGCTGAGACATCCCACGGGAAGGCCTCGACGCTAGTCCGCGCCGAACCAGACTGAGTCGCCCCAGCCAGTATCGCCCAGTCCCGGTGCGCATATAGGCATACTGTACTCAAGCAGAGCACCATTGTAACTTTGGAGGGCTCTGATTGGACAAGCGAATCTGACGGAACTATGCTTTGTTGTTTGTTTACCTTTGACCACGCTCTGCCTTATTCTTTCAACTAGCGATAGCGAAATGTTCTTTGTGTAATACGCCATGGCTATTCAGAATTCCAATCTTCCCCCTTCTTTTGTAAACGAAGTTGTTAAAATCGTGAAAGATGAAACCATTGTTCGAAGCAACATTAAAAGTGTTTCCGATGTGTATTCATGGATAGAAGAATATGGAAGAACTTTAAACAAGATACGCGTGTCTCATTGTTGATGTGGTGTGCAGAAGAGTGGCGTCAGATTCGCTTGTCCAATCAGAGCCCTCCAAAGTTACAATGGTGCTCTGCTCGAGTACAGAATGCCTATATGCTCCCGGTGCAGTGCCACACCCGCTTCGGATCCCAGCCCGATGGGCCCAGTCCTCAGAGCCAATCCTTGCCCCGAAGTTACGGATCGAACTTGCCAACTTCCCTTACCTACATTGTTCTATCGACTAGAGGCTGTTCACCTTGGAGACCTGCTGCGGATATGGGTACGGACCGGCACGAAAATCATTCTCTCTACCTCGGATTTGCAAGGGCCGACAGAGGCGCATAGGACACAGCAAGAGCCGCGGAAAACAGCAGAATAAACTTACTTTTTTTATACCATGGGCAACAAAAAATGATTAACTGACAAGGCAAAATATAGAGTTTGAACATACATAAACGTAATTTCTATCCACTTATTAACATCATTTAAGAGTGAATTCAGAATCGGGCACATCTCATCTGAAAATGCATCTGAGGCTATCCCAATTAAGCAAGGTTTTGTCCCTTTTCAGTGTTTAAATTATGCATTAATTTATCAGTTTGGTTTCTGTTCCTTGAGAGTTGGACCAAATAAGCGGCAGCCCCAACTAACCAATGGGCGAATTTGATGGAATCGACTCTATTTGTAATGCTGATTGTTCTTGAATTTAGGAAGTGCAAAAGACTTACTTTTGTCACTGCTTGAAAGAAGACATCACCAGGTATTTTCCCGGCCACTTGATAAAGAGGGGCACTGGCTGCTATAGCCCCATGAATGATATTAGGGTACTTGAAACGCATGTAAGCAGCCAGCATACCACCATAACTGGAAAAAATCACAAACATGTTAATAATAAACAAGATTTTACTGAGGATGATTCATTAATTTTGCTAAAAAAACTGTTTTAGATTATTACTGAACATCTAGCATTTCGTTAAATAATTTCGCTCCCACTCAGAAAAAAATTGTAGAATGATTCTCAGAATATAGAAGAAAAATCTGTATAGTGAGCTTTTAATTTTTTTAGTTGATTTCCAAATGTATTATTGCATCCGCATATTATTCAGGTGGCAGATTTTTTAAAAAATAAAATAGCACCATTTATATAAGTCCATTCCATTCCATAACCCAGGAGGTTCGACTCAACCCAATGGTTGTAGAGTCTTTTGATGACCCCCGGGAAAGAACAATTATATAGGTCAGAACTGATAGCGAAAATATTAATTTTACAATAAAAATGAGTTTATGTTGATGAAGTTTCAGTTTGTATTATATAAAATAGGACGCATGAAGATTTTTTAAAAATTAGTTTTTGATACACATTACATATAATATACAAGATGCCGAGAACTTCTGCAATAAAAAGATAGGACAATAGAAGTAATGCCAGAAACAACACAAGAAAGGCAGGTCAGCTACTGAATCGAAACTGACAACTTCATCATCTATTTACCCTACTCGATAAATGGAAAAGCCTCAGGAGTATTGCCATGGAAGTATCACCTGCTAATTGACACATTCGTGAGGGAGATGGAGAAGCCTGCAAGTGCTAGGAATTGGCGTATATGCCTGAACCTACGGCTTGCCATCCAAGGTCCCAGGACTCGAACCTATGAGGTTTCTTAACTGGGAACTGATGAAGCAGTTGGCACGTCTGTGGATCTTGAATCTCCCATCCTCTGATAAAGGATCAACATGAACCAGTAAAATTTCTGTTCTCTTCCAGTATAACAGTATTGCGATCCTAAGATCTATGGAAATATTCTTTATCTTGCTGTGTACTAATACCTCTCTCATTGTGCTGCAAGAAATCGAGGATTTCTTGTATATTTCCTAAAATCCCACCGGGGGGGGGCACCGCCAGTCCACGGATGAGTTACTGCTAGATAAGTAAGTAGGAACTCGCTTCTCTGGTGGGTACAATAATGGTGGTGTGGCCCATATCCGAAGACAGGTCGTACTCCGGTAAAACGGGGAGTTGTTGCATGAGCCGCTCGTAATGGGGGCTATTATTCAGGAACCACAGTGCCTGACTATCTGTTGCAGCAACCGGTCTTTCATGTTGACCAGGGTGCCACGGCAGAGTGGGGCGATTATTTGCATATTTCCTAAAAGTCAGTTCTTAAAATGACAACATAATATTCGCAATACCTCCTTTAACAGATGAATATTTCATCATCTCAAAATAATTTGCAATGTTTTTAATTAATCAAAAAGCAACAACAAGACTCACCTTCCTCCGAAAGCGATGATGGGACATTTTTCTGCCTTGTGCGTCTCCTGAAATCTTCTGAGGAAGAAGGCGTAGTCGGATAAAGCTTGGTTAACGCTCAGGAGACCAATATTCTCCCCCTTGAAACTGTCGTTGCCGAATGGTAAAGACTTTCCATAGTATCTCTGCAAGAAGAACTCAGAATTAAACAATAGCATTATTTAATCTTAGTACAAAGGCAGTTTCAAAAGTCTTGGTTTTAAACTTGATGATAGAACACACCTAGATATGCACTACCGCCATCCAATGGCTGGTCATTAGTGGGGAGGTGAAGTGCTAGACTGCGTTTCACAATCAGGAGGTCTCGTCAACATTTTCTCACAATCAGGAGGTCTGATCAAGGGGTTGGCAGGGTCACAATTTTCTCATATTTGCACGCTTGTTGCAGGAAAAGTCCTGTGGAATCACATGAGCTTAATCTATGATGACAACCCTGTTGATTCTGATGTTATTGTTACCAATTTTCTGTCGTTGTAGCTGCTATAGAGAAATACCTGGTGTTTTCGCTAATATTATACGGTCATTATATCAAAGGCGTGAAATCTTAGTTAATGTTGACCGCAATAATTTTGAGCAGTTTCGGTCATTTTTTCCATGAAACATGTTCTTAAAATTCATTTCTTGTTCATTCTTTGTCTGTTATTCTCGTACTATTTCATCATTTCAGTATACAGAAGCTACCATTCCTAAAGTATCCTTGCTTGAATTACGCACTGTATAATCATTTATGCTTATCTAGATGTGTTGTATCACAGTTATCACCACCTTATGACATCAAATATCATCCCGATGGTGTGGTGTGGAAGTTAGAAGAAAGGGGATCCGGTTCTGGTGTGAGCCTTGGCCTCTGACTATGCATCAAAATTGCAGTATTTGTCCCAATACAGGCTTTGTGTAATTTTAAAACCTTTTAGGCCAATCTAAATAAACGAAACAGCAACATGACCCTGTGTTCTAATACGAGCGACGGAGGATAAAAAAAACTGATTGCCAGAGAATAATACTGCATTACTGAAAAAAGCGAGACACATTTTTTATTATGTCAAACATAAATATCCTTCCACTGATTGGCTAACGAAACTCCAACCACGTAGCGCGGAACATGACGTTAAGTAGACCCATTCGTTTCCGCGCGTCAATTTGTTACCATCGCAATTTACTTCGCGAAGGCCTGCTATTCACTGCCTCGATCTCTCCGGGCTCCAGAAGTGAAAATCTAATAAATATTACCTTCTTCTTGAAGCTCAGTCGCTATTATCGCTAATGATACGACACGCTATTATTATTTTTTCTCCCCTCCATCGAGTTATACCTATACTCAACCCAACCGTTTCGGTTAGTTGAATTTGGGGTTTAAAAAGCGATTCGTGGTTATTTTGGTGTGGTGGGCGCCCGACTATCTTTTTCACTGAGTGAAATGAGTAATGGACTGCTGCAAGTTTTTTGTTCCCATGGCAACCGCGACTCATCCAAAGTCGAGCATGAAAAGGAGTTGGCAGATGTTCTACTCTCTGCTACACCCACGTTCCCAGAAAGTTTATGAGGTAAGAGAATTCGATTTGTTTTTTTCCGCTGGTTGTTTAATAGAGTAGAGTTTATTCCCTGAAATGTTAACATTTATGTAAATTGTAAGGTTATTCACATTGCGTCTGCCGTTTTGGAAATTTCAATAGTTAGTTATATCAATTGTACGTTGAAAATGTTACATTATTCATTTTATGCTTATACCGGGAAATATTCCATTCCATCGTTTACTTTCTATACGAATAATTGAAAATATTCTACGTGTCTTAAACGTAGTACAATTTCATAGTAGTATAATTGTGTTAAAATACTGCTTCAAATACGATTAATCAATACGATTTTGAGTGTGCAGACGTGAGACCAGCAGGTCGAGAATCTAGTTATTTATAAAAAATTATTTATTATATATCTATTTATATAATAATATTAATTACTATTATTATGTAATTTCTTTATTTATAAATCCAAATAGCGATTGAATGTATAATCGTTTGCGAGTACATTTCAGAACTTAACTCTTCCAAGTAAAGTACAGTTGGCTAAAAATAGATTTTATGAATAAAAGCCTTATTTTTAGGAAGGAATTTTATTGAAATGGTAGTACAGAAAACATACTACCACAAGACATAAAATAGAATAAGTACCACCAGACTAAAAATGGTTAAATAATATAAAAAAATTGTGAAGCATTTCAAGAAATGAAAGAAATAGTAGAGAACCTCCTTGCCAATAGTGTCGAAATTTAAGTGAATGTCCTGGTTAATACAAATTGAAGGGAGTGCTTTTGAGAGCATTTAGGCTGGAGTTCCTTTATCTTCCCCTTCTTGCTGAAACTGAATGGTTAATAGTATAATAGACATTTGCACCTTAATTTTTCTTTTACCTAATATAATTCAAGAAAAAAATTAATTTAAGATATTTAAATTAAGAATTTTAATTTAAATTAAGAAAGAAATTAAATTTAATATAATTTTTATTAATAGTTGCAATGCCGTATTTGCATTTTGTTGACATTTAAATTAACAGCGATTTAAAAAAAGTGCCTTAATTGGGTTATTGGTGTGTCATAATGTCTGCTGTCCCATTGGCTTTTCTACTGATTATGGTTCTGGTTAATTTCTCATCTTACTGTATAAAATCGTTTTGTGAATAATAGTGCTTTTCGTTAAAATTTAGAGCAGAAGATTCTTTTTCCTTGTCTCGGCCTCTGAAAGTAGGAGATTTTTTTTTAAAAAACTGAATTATAAAAATTATTAATGCTTCGAAAAAGTTCCAATATAAATCCGATTCAGAATTGTTTTCCTTTTTTTGTGTCAGAAAAAGCAGTGATAAAGCAAGAGTAAGTGGTGTCCGAGCAGCGCCGAATCCAGGATTTGGGTCTGGGGGAGGCTAAGGTCATAAAAATTTTATATCGTCATAACGAATGTCAAGCCTCATGGTTTATGTAAACAAAAACACTTTAACTTTACAGACTTTACTCACCTGACAATAAGAATCATAGAAAACTACAATACTTTCGATAATTTAATAAAAAAAGTAAGTGAAATAACTAGACAAAAAACGTTTTCGACCGCGTCAACGCTACAAGTGGAATGACTAGAAAAATAGGAAAATTTTCGAGCCTGTAGAACCAGCAAGAAATGTTGTCACGTGTTTTTATTTTTTTAAAAGCGAGATTAATAAAAAAAACCGTTGTAGTGATTTTAAATAGAATCAAGAATTCTGGTTTAGCTCTGGGAGGGGCTGCAGCCCCATAGCACCTCCCTCGGATGAGCCACTGTGTCCGAGGCATAATACGATTTTTTTGCACCTTCATTTTTTTTATTATTTAAAACCCACACCGATCCGGCCTACCCGAAAGGGTGTAAGACCTTTAGCAGACAGGTGGGGAAATATGAAAGCAATACAAGAATGTCAATATGACATGACACACACAAAAGCATCACAAACACAGCACAGAACGTTACAAACATTGCAAAAAAGGGACAACAACAAAATAAATGAAGTCTCCTAAAACGCACAAGAAAAAAACCAATACGCCACTGAATCGATATTACTCTTGGAGAGAATTGTAAATTACTTGAATTTTGTTTGATTTTTATCACCATATCTGGAACCATTATTAAAAATAGTTAAAACACTCAAAAGGGGGAGCCCCCAGTATGCATCCAAATGAGCAAAACCCAAGCACAATCTCAGCACAACGCACCAGTGAAAAGAATGAGACATTAAAAATTTTTGTAAAATATCATTAAAAATCCCACAAAAGAGCACCAAAAACAGATCCCGTGGTCTCTCACCAGTCCAGAAAACAATAAAATCCATCTCAGTCCACGTCAGTCAAACAACAATAAAAATACAAGAAAAAAATAATAAAATGATCAAATTTTTAAAATAAGAAGGTTGAAAACAAGGTTACCAATTGAGATTACCCAAGGGTGAATGCTCAATAAAATTTAGGACACTAAAACATTTTAATAAGTCCAGGATTAAGCTAAAAACAATATAATCAGTTAAAATTAACTGCGTATTAACTAACTAATTATTAAAATTAACTAACTAACCCCTTCATTAAAACAATATAATCAGTTAAAATTAACTGCGTATTAACTAACTAATTATTAAAATTAACTAACTAACCCCTTCGTCGTATTTTGTTTTAAGAGTGACAAAAACGTGCTATCGTTTTATATGCATGGCACCCCCTGAACATCTGAATACCTCCCCGCCGCCGATAAGCCACTAAGAAAAGAAAAGGAAGACTGAATTTTTTTAATTCTTAACTTTTGATTCATCACTGTTATTTCATCCGTAATTGTTTTATTATATGGCTTTGCTCGCCGTAATTTTGTGATAATAGAAGCTTGAATGCATCCAAATAATTGTATTTCAATTCCATAAAAATCGATTTAAAATGCAGTTGGACAGAGAAAATAAATTTTTGCAAGTTTTCTCTATGAAAAATGCAGTTCAAAGGATGGTTTCCTTTTATGCTAAGCGAATTACTTTACCATGAAGAACATTCGATAATTATACTTAAATATACTACATTTCTGTATGACAACAATACTTTCAACTTGTAGTAATCGTTTCCTCTTAACTCTTTTCAACTTTATTATCTGAATCAAATCATGATTATTGACTGGCATCTTTGAATTCATTCAGCTTCTGTGTAAGTAACTTGTATTGCGAAATCAAAGTAAAATCTTATTTTCATTTCAGAACTTTAACTTTTTTCTATTAAATAAATGTGATGCTTAACATGTAATGAGCAGTTTTATTAATTCTGCATGAAATTGGAGACACTTTCAGTATAATAATGTTTTTAAATTGAGTTATGAATATATTTTTAAAACTTATTCCGAAAATTACATGAATATTATTATTCTCTTTCTTTATATTCAGTGCCCAATGTCTGCTAAAAACAAAAATTTCAGATTTTTCTTTCCTCAATCTCTTCACTGCATCTTGAAATTATACAACGTAAATTAAATTTCATCATCCTTTATAACACATGACTTCAGCACTCTTTACACTCGGTTATTCTTTTACTTTATTTTATTTGTGAAATACAGCAATACGGTAGAAAAAAAATAAAATTGAATTGAATTTCTTACTCTAACGTCCCATTTTGAAGCAGGTGGGGTTACGCAGGTTTGGGGGAAGAGACCTA